>JAVBJF010000481.1:0-242131 GCA_033439095.1 Pseudococcus viburni | reverse complement strand
CAGCCTTTACGACAAGAAAACCCCGCAGGCCCCGGGTCAAAAGGACCTGAGGATCCTCGGGGATAAGTTACGAGTAAAGATGAATGAGATCCATGACCCTTACCAGTCTCATTTTGGTTGGCACGACTACGTGGAGAAAATTGAGAGTGAAATTAATAACACTCCCAATAAACTCGGAATCAAACCAAATGAGGCATGGGGCATCCCTGACGCCACCGTCAAGGATATACCAACTCACCTCTATACCTTCAATTTCAAGCACGAGCTTAAAGCTCTGCTAGAAAAACAGAAGGAAGAGGAAGTCAAGTCTACAACCTCCGCACCGCTCCTCTCGGATGTCAAGTTAGAGCCGACTGACCTGACCATCGAAGACGATGGTTACGTCAGGGTCACCGCAGACGGTGCGTGCTCGAACAACGGTCGCGATGACGCGATCGCAGGCATCGGGGTATGTTTTTCGCTAAAATCCGACAAAAATATTTCTGAGAGAATATCGGAGAAAGGATACCCCGCGTCTAACAACTTAGCCGAGCTGGTTGCGGTACGAACGGCGTTAAAGGTGCTGCTGCGTAACGGGGTCGAAAAAGTTAAGCTTTTTACGGACTCTACGTATGTGGCATCTGCCCTTCGGGAGTACAGGCACCATTGGCAGATGAATAACTGGAAGACCTCCAAGAAGAAACTTGTGTTTCACAAGGAGATCTTTTAGGAAGTCATCTCGCTAGTGGAGCAATTTAAGGCATTTGAGCCGTATCATATACGTGCCAGATCCTACGACACCAGTGGACGGGCATTATAGCTTTTCGCATCCCGAGATGCGGGCAATGGTCGATAGTTTGCGCCTGTACCTCGACAGACTTCTCGACTCCGATTCGGATGCCGAGGAGTCTCCGGAACCGGACAGCCCGTAAATAAGTTGCAAATGGGCGCAACTACGACAGGCATTACACCGATTCGATGCAATGACCTCAAAATTAGAAACTTTCGATTCGTCCGTTCAAAAAATCGCACTCATCACGGCCCTCTTCACACGAGCGAAGTTGTAGGTCTTCGGACGTGTCGCGGTGAGTGTCGATATCAAGTTTCAGTCGAATCGACTTGAAACAAAATTTCGATCGCGAAATTCAAACAAAATTTCGATTCAGAAATTTCCATGTATATTTTGTAAATATTTGTGTTTGTGACATGCGAAGCAGATGTTCGCATAAGTGTAAAATTTTGTAATTTTTGATTGTATATTTTCGTAAATTTGCTGTGTCTTTTCGATTGTGATACTTTGATCTTTTTTTCTATTTTTTATATTACCGAAGATGTTACTTTTTAAATTTAAGCACCGTTTTTTACGTTTCTATTCGTTTCCAAAGACTGTATTTTTTTTTTTTAAGAAGATTTTGTATTTTTGTAACAGTCATTAATTTTAAGTGTTCGTTACTTTTTTACTTTTTTACTTTTTTCTTTGTAATTCTATTACGAATCGTAATAAAAAACAGTATTTTTTCGTTGCATTTAAATTCTTGACTTTATTATTTTTTTTTGAAAATCTCTTGTATTATGACTTTTTGAGGCACCGAGTTTGTTTTTTAATTCAAAATTTCCGATCCAGTCAGAAGCAGTCCAAGAAGGAAGGATGTCAAATTGTTAATTTTTTGGTTTTTGATCATAAAAAGTCCTCAGTAGAAAATTGGTATTTATTTTTCGTGAATATTGAGCAGGTAAGATAGCACCCACGAAAATCGAATCGATTTTTTTCTGAAAAAAGATGAAAAAAGAACTGAAAGATTCTCCTAGCAACCTTCGAATCGAACGATTGCAACACGCGTATATCTGCTTCCTATTAGGTTTCAGGTACAGCCAGAGCTTGTATCGGAAATCGAACCGATGAGTACTACGGCACCGCCGGAGGCCGGATGCACCGATACGGTGCATTCGCTCCGGAAACAAACGCCTAGTCTGAAAAGGACGCCGCCAAGGACGGATACATCGTAACGATGTATCCGCACCAGCGAGCGATCCAGCTCACCGTCCTGCGATGCGTACCGCACTGCTAGGGGACCGGCAACTCGACCACCCGCCTACCGACGGTCAACCCAGGGGGCAGTGGGACGGGCCGGGTCCGGCGCCTTTCTGTTGGCTAGTGTCGCCCAACGGACGGCGGCTGCTTGTCAGCTGTCCGACCCAAGGGGGCATATGTCACAGGGGGACTTGGCCCGCCCGTTCCCCGCCGTCATGGTGACGTGTGCGGCGGGAGGATCGAGGTGCCGTAACCGGCAGCGCGGTCGCGTCGTTGGGACAACGAGGCAACCGGAGAATCAGTGCCTGGCTGGCTTCCGAGAGAAACGGATCGTTTCTCTCGGAGCTACGCGTGGGTGCTATTCGAATGCGTTTTCACCGTGTAAGTTAAATGTTGTTTAGATATTTCAGTTTCAATGTTGTTTAAAAGTAATAAAAGTTGTTTATAAAGTTCAAAGTTTCAATGTTGTTTATCAGTGTTATGTTCTTATACCCTGGTAGGTACGTGACTGCCTGGTGTATTCTTAGGAGGGACTCGAATCGAGTCCCCGAGGGAACTTAGTCCTACTGACGAGTGGGACTACTTTTCTCAGAATCACCGTCATTTCGATCCTAATCCTTCAGGGGGCGGGGGGTGGCCCTTGTAATTTTCGTATAATTGGGATTTTTTGCGAAATGGCTCAACTTTGAAGGCGCATATCTCAAGTTCGGTCATGTCGAAGATGAATCTGTTCATGCGGTTTTGTAGAGAATTGAAAGCAGATTCAAAATTGATAATCATATTTTGAAAAGTTTGAAGTTGAACTTTTAAGATGAAAGCTCAACTTTCATGATAAGTACAAAACATGAGGGCCCCCATCTAAAAATCTGAAAAAATTACTATGGAGAGAACTTTTTATGTACTTTTCAACTAACAACTTTTCAAGATGGGATCTCAATACCCCTGGGGGCACAGGGGTCCTCAATTTTGATCAAAATTCAAGAAAATGTAAAACGTGAAGTAATATATCGTTTTATACTAATTCGAAGGCGCTGAGTTCGAATATGAGCTCAGTTTTTTCATCCGACTCCTCTGAACCCCCCCTATCAGCCTCCCGATGGGGTTAGAATTCAAAAAAATGAAAAATAACGTGTGACGTGTCGTTTGTCAGGTTTTTGAGAGCGCTGAGTTCGAATATTTGCTTATTTTCCGGATTCAACCCTCGGGTGCACCCCTAGCACCCATTTTTGAGAAAAAACATCGCTTTTTAAATTTTTTTTAGCAGTTTGGGAGTCAAAATGGGGGGATGGGGATGGCTGATCAATAAAGTAAGTTGATAATCAAGCTCAGCACCCTCGAATTAGTAGAAATCGATATAACACATGCTATTTCTTCTTTTTAACATGTGTTTTCTCAAAATTGGAGGCTAGGGGTGCACCCGAGGGTTGAATCCGGAAAATAAGCAAATATTCGAACTCAGCGCTCTCAAAAACCTGACAAACGACACGTCACACGTTATTTTTCATTTTTTTGAATTCTAACCCCATCGGGGGGCTGATAGGGGGGGTTCAGAGAAGTCGGATGAAAAAACTGAGCTCATATTCGAACTCAGCGCCTTCGAATTAGTAGAAAACGATATATTACTTCACGTTTTACATTTTCTTGAATTTTGATCAAAATTGAGGACCCCTGTGCCCCCCAGGGGTATTGAGATCCCATCTTGAAAAGTTATTAGTTGAAAAGTACATAAAAAGTTCTCTCCATAGTAATTTTTTCAGATTTTTAAATGGGGGCCCTCATGTTTTGTACTTATTATGAAAGTTGAGCTTTCATCTTAAAAGTTCAACTTCAAACTTTTCAAAATATGATTATCAATTTTGAATCTGCTTTCAATTCTCTACAAAACCGCATGAACAGATTCATCTTCGACATGACCGAACTTGAGATATGCGCCTTCAAAGTTGAGCCATTTCGCAAAAAATCCCAATTATACGAAAATTACAAGGGCCACCCCCCCGCCCCCTGAAGGATTAGGATCGAAATGACGGTGATTCCTTGATTAGACCATCGAGGGGAACTCGTAAAAAAATTTTGAGCGAAATCGGAAGACCCAAGGTCAAAACCTGGTAGAGTTGACATGGAATGAGCCACATAGGAACGTAAGAAAGGCAGACAAAAAACATGTGAGAGGATGATTTTTGTTGTTTGCTAAAACACACAAACCGTTTAATAGGGTAGTTGGACACAACTGAATGAGAAAGATTTCGCGAAACCTTCACCCTATTAATTATCTCTTGCATAGGTAGGTACTCTCTAAATCTGAATCAGTCAAAAATGCCAAAATTGACTGATGAAATAGTCTGTATCATGTCACTGATTATCAGTCAAATTCCACTGATTCCCCAGTTAATCAGTGACATTCTACTGCCAATCGGTGAAAAATTACCGATTCAATTAGTGAATTTTCATTATTGAATCGGTAAAAATTATTTGACTGATTGAAATCAGTCAAAATTTAGTGATTCAATCAGTGAATTTTAATTGTTGAATCGGTAAAAATAAAAATTCACTGATTCAATCAATAATTAATTACTTATTCAAACAGTGAATTTTTATTTATTTTTACTGATTCAGCAATAAAAATTCACTGATTGAATCAGTAATTTTTTTTAGCTACTGATTTTACAGTGACATGATTGCGTCGATTTGAATCAGTCAATTTGACTGATTCAAATTTAGAGAGTACTTATAATTCGCTAGTAACAGTACCTATGTATTACCTAGTTATCATTATTATTAGTAGATACGATTCCTAAATTGATAAAGTTATCGAGGACGAACGTTGCCGGAGCGAAAATTTTTACTGAAAAGAAGTGTTCAAACCAGAAAATTGCTCTTTCAGGATCGTGTTAAACAGTTTTCAGTAGCACCTATTCTCTGAAATTTTTAAGAACCGTCAAAACGCATTCGCGGAGTTAGTTTCATTTCTATATTTTCTGTAATGCGATATTTCAACCCCCGCGTAGTTGTTGGGCGATTCTTTGGATTGGCGTTAATAAAATTGCATAACCAGTTCGCCGTAAATGCACGCTCGGGTATACCTAAATGTTTACTAGGGGTGATCGTTTTGCACATTTTTTCGAGAATTGAAGCGAAGGATGGCTGAAAAGTTGTGTCTAGTCCTCAAAACGAAATGGTAAAATTTCCTTCCCCTCACTCCACATTTCCCTGTCTCAATCAAACCACAAACATTTTTGAAAAATCTCGGATAATTTTTTTTGATTTTTTTTTTTTACCTCGAAATACCATTAGCGCTCGTTTTTCATTTTAGCCGCAGTAGTGCGGTACTAATATTCCAACCTATACTATACCTAGATATATAAAACATATCGGTGTCGATTTTCCATCAATTTTTTTACAAAATACCTTCGTACCTAGGTATTGAAAAATCGTTTAAAATAATGATATTTTTTAAAGACCTCTGAGAAATAGGATGAAGATTGATAACTGGTGCCTACGATATTTTTGTTTGGGAAGAAATTGAAAATTTTTCAACCATTTTTTAATCCTACTTAGTTAGGTAGGAACCTACTCAGATTGTGAGATTCGAAGGCTAAGGGTAAATATCAAGTAAAGGGAGTGGATTTTTAGCGCGATTTTACAATTCGGTATCGCTTCCGAGATACGAGTACGAGCCCTTACGACTTACACGAACGTAAATAGGCTTGATAATCACCAACGAGGCACCTTGATCACACGTCACACCCGCAATAGTGATTTGCGCCATCACGTAGTAACGACAACGATAACGACGAAAATACGAAAAGACCGTACGTACGTAGCCGTCGAAAGATATACCTACTCTGAAGGTTAGGTTAGGTAAAGGTACCTATGATTGTTTACTTTACGTAGTTATTTGGCTGGGAAAATCGGCCATTGACGTATTGACGATCAAACAAAGGTCCGACGAGTTGCGTTTGTCGTGCCGTAGATTACCTGCGCGTAAGCGTATGAAAAAAAAAAAAAAAAAAAACGATTTATCCCTAAATGAATAAATAGGTATCTAAATATGTAAGTGAATTTTAAAAAACGTCGGTGTGAACACAAGGTAAAGGTGAAAGAGAGCGGTGCGGTGCATAACATTTCTCTCGGCTGTGAAGAAAGCGATTACCACAACAACAACAACAACAACAACAACAACATTTCTTTCCAAGATCATATCTGCCGCACCACGCCGCGCCGCCCCCGGACCCCGCCACCTTTCTTTCGTACGCAGACGTACGTATGTGTAGTGCACCTATAACACGTACCTACGCACATGTGCATGTAGGTACCTACGTATATGGATGTATATGTGGATGTGGATGTGGATGTGGATGTGGATGTACACGCTGCGCCACGCCGCGCCGCCGCTGTACGTAGCGCGTACGACTACGAGACGAGTGTGTATCGCGATCGCGTAATCCCCCGTTCTGTTGTCGCGACGCGTCCCATCCCATCTCATCCCGTCCCGTCCCGTCTCGTCCGGTCCGGTCCCGTCGAATCGTTCCGTTCAACAAAGTCATCCAACATGTGGCCTTGATGGAGTGGTGGTAAACATTGAAAACTATATAACCAAGTTCTTTGGAGCGTGTCCCTTAAGTTCATTGTAAGTGTGAATTGCGAGTTCACATCGTGGTGCGGCGCTACACTTGTTTGTTTGCGTGTATGTTTGTATGTTTGTTTGTTTGTTTGTTTGCTTGCTTGTTCGTTCGTTTGTCATGTAAATTAATCTAATAAGCGCGTCGAAAATTGCGCCGCCGAAGTAAGATACCTGCCGCAATCGGAGATTGAAAATTACTTGGAAAAAAATCGCAACACACTCCGAAAGAAGGTACTTGCGCGGATTCCGAGCAGATTGATTGGCGGCACTTCAAGTGACGTGTGGTGTTAATACGTCCAAAGCCGCAAGTCGCACATTAGATACGAAATACCAACACGTGCGCGCGATATTCGTTCGGAAAATGCGGTGCTCACGCGAATTAGCGTTATAATCGTAATCGTAGTTCGCAAATAGTGCGACGGATCGGGGTAAAATACTCGTAACGTAGCTGCATTTTACGTCGTTTTTAGTTTTTCGTTATCGTTTTCGGTATTCGGCACGCGGTGCGCGCGTATAATTATTCGACGAAAATTCGCGAGTGTTGTTCGCCGGTTTTCCTTGTTGCCAGTATCGTTTCCGTTTCCGTTTCCATTTCCATTTCACGCGAATACTGCGTTTTTTCGCTCATCACCAACTCGGCTCACCTACCCATGAATGGAAAATGCATCATCTAACGGTAAGAAACCTATTCTCGTATTCTCGTACGTAGGTACCCTACCTACCTACCTACCTATATACATACATAAGTATATTATATAGGTACCTACCTACGTATGAACGTATAAGTATAAGCTATCAGCTTACATACACCATCTACATAGGGATAGGTTAATATTTTGCTATTCTTAATCGAAGCTTTTTCGTCTGGCTTTAAAGCAAAATGACGACGAAATTCGACTGTACATTTGTAACCTCAACTCCCCCCCCCCCCCGATAAGCTTCAAATTACGCAGAGGGACATAGGTATCCAACGAGTGGTTGGTAACGGAGGTGGTGCGACGATCCCCTCAAATCTACATACCGTATGAGAAGAGAGCGACTTCCTTCACCGCCAAATTTTACGCGAAAACATTTGAAGACCTGCTTTCCAAAGTGGCCTAAGTCAATTTTTGAAAAAAATTACTCAGTCAATTTTGAAGGGTCATAGCTCGTAAAGATCAAATTTTTGGAGATCGAGACTTTCGCCACATTTTTGGTGTAGCACTGTACAATACATTTAGTTTGGTAGCAGAAAAAATGCTTCAAAGGCATACAGTACAAACGTATTTTTCGTTTTTTAAAAAAAAAAATTATTGTTTCGACTTGGGCCACTTTGGAAAGCAGCTCTTGATTTCTTTTCAAGATTAGGTACCTTTAAACATACGTATCTAGCACAGGTGGGAAGGAGGGTTATCTCGATCGTAGGAGAATGCATTCCATTTGTAAGTACAGGTAGGTAGGTACCATATAATGCAACAAATAATTTTTTAAAGGCTGAAAAAGTATTGGAGGAAGGGACATTTTATTTTGCCTACCGATATCGTATAGGCCTAGAACGCTAGAACGAGGAACGAATGATGAAATCCCGTTTTGGAAACTTGATAGGTAGGTACCTAATTACAGTTTCATCGGTCGTTCAATTTTGATACCTATATTTAGTTTCGGCACAGGCACATTTAGTAGGTAGGTAGGTAGATAGATAGATATACATATCGGCAAAACACCAAGTAGGTACAAGCAGCTGGATATACCCTCTTTTTTTTTAGCAAGTCAGCTACTCACCCGTCACGTCACCTGCTTACTATCTACGTGCGTGGTGCGTAGTGCGTAGTGCGTATGTTGGTAATACTGAAGGATTGGAGAAATTTCACTCTCATCCTCAGACACGAAGAGTGAGAGAAAAACTTGCGAACTGATCGGTTATTTGGCGCGGTGCGGTGGCGCCGTCATAATTACCGATCAGGTAACGTAAAAAATAGCTAGGTACATTACGCGTGCCTAGCAGTATTACCGATCTTCATTGAATCGGTAATACTGGTAGGTAACTCGGTAACGAAAATAGAAAATTAGGCACCTACTGATCGAATACAGATACCTAGCTAAATTAAATTGGTCGATTGAGCCGGTAGTTTCCTATTTCTTCCACGTCGCATCGCGTCAAGTCACGTCACGTCAGTATGGTACCTACCTTACCTTCAGTTTTGTCCAAGTACATATCTACCTGTTGTTTTTTTTTGTTTTTTATTTTTTTGGCGAAATTACTGAAAGTAACTGTGTAGGTATCTGGGTAATTGATCGATGATGATAACAAATGCCGAATAGGTATGTACGCGTACTAGGCGGGTAATTCGAGTTTTGAGAGTCGATTAGTCGGTTAGCTATTAGGCGATGAGAGTTGGTTTTACGACAGACAACAACGTACATACGGTAGGTATCTAGGTACAAATAGGTACCTAGCTAGCTACGTAGCTGTATGGTAGGGTACGGTGCGGCGCGGCGCGGCGCTGTGATAGCTATAGCTGACTAGCTTTATCTACTAGGTAGGTAGGTACTGTAGATACGTACATATTTGTATAACGTCGTAATCAGTCGGCATGTTAGCAGTAGCGCCTGCAGTACGGCGCGATGGTGCGATGGTGCGATGGAGTACGCGGTACACCTGTTGGTCTGCTGCTCGAGATCGGAATTGCAGTAATTGCCATTAGAATGGATAAGGAAGCTAGCTGAGTTGCGTGTAAAATACGCGGAAGAGACTGCCCGCACGCCGCACCGCGCCAGTCGAAGAAAAAAGTACAATTAAGAATCGACGTCATTATTACGCGTAGGTACTTTCGACGGCATCGGCATCGGCATAATGTGCGAGTAATGAGAGTGAAGCCAGCACCGACTAAACGT
The DNA here is from genome assembly GCA_033439095.1 of Pseudococcus viburni. Lineage (NCBI taxonomy): Eukaryota > Metazoa > Arthropoda > Insecta > Hemiptera > Pseudococcidae > Pseudococcus > Pseudococcus viburni. The sequence continues at coordinate 232,625 of JAVBJF010000481.1, read as the reverse complement.
TGAAAAGAAAAAGAAACAAAAATGTTGGAAAGATTACAGGCAGAGGTGGAAAATTTGTACGCAGTACGCTGCAAGTCTACACATATCGCACACCCAGTCCCAGTTCCAGTCCCAGTCCCAGTCCCAATGCAATAACACTCGACACCACATCTCAAAAAAATTGACCCTCGTGTCTTTTGCTGAAACGTGGTTATCTTTGATTACCTACTTTTCAATTCAAACCAAAAACAAGAAAGTTGATTTATTTTGAGATGTGGTGTTACTGCGCTGTAGGTGCGATATGCGTCCATCAGTCCATCACTTATGTTGAACCGTTGAACCGTACATAATTATATCTAGACTAGATGAATACAGCTAGGTCTAGGCACCGAAATTCCAAGTACCTACACAATGTATGTACCTGCAGCTGGACCGAGTTTGCGTTTCGCGGCGTTCACATCTGCAACTGCAACTGCAACTGCAATTGCAACTGCAGCTGCAGCTGTAGCTGTGCAACGTAAACGCGTCTTTCGACCATTTCTGGACAAACGACTAACCAGAACGAGAAACGATTAGGTAGGTAACGAAAAGGTAACGAAACGCGTCCGCGTGGAAGCGGTTGGTGGATGATGGCGCTGGCGCGGGCGCGGGCGCGGGCGCGGGCGACCAGCATCGAGAACGGCTGAGCTACTGCTCGTTTATTCGGAAGTTCGCCCGAGCTCGAATTTATAAGTTGCCTTATTTAATGCTCTCGCTGAATGCTGAATGTAATGCGGCGGTGAAAGTTTTTTCTCATTTTTCTCTCTCACGCGTGCGCGCTCTTTCTCTCTCTATCTCTGTTTGGCTCGTTCTTTCGTTCTTTCCTTCTTTCCATCATCGACGCAACCTCGAAATGCGCCCAAACGATGCGTAATTACATACCTACGAGTACATACACGTACACGTAGGTTGTGATGCAACGCCATTTATTTCCACGTGCACGTGCTCGTAGATTACACGAAACGAGCTGAGCAGACTGGAGAGGTGAGGTAGACGAATGGCAATGGTGATGTTGATGTTCTCTGGGTGGGTGATATAGTGCAGTACGCGACGCGGCGCGGTGCGATGCGGCGTAGGTATGGCGAGTAGTGAGTACCTACCTTTCTTTCTTTCTTTCTTCCTTTCTTCCTTTCTTCCTAGCTTTTTACCTTTTTTTTCCCCTTTTAGTTATAAACTTTTATTTTTGAATAAATTTGCGATGGAATTTTGAACACGAGAAACACAAGCGGTTGCGTTTTGACGCATCTAGTCTCTGTGTGTGACTATGAAGGAACAACAGTACCTATACCCATACAAACACAAGGGAGGGACATGGGACTCACTACTCGCGCGATACTTTGGGATTCGGATTCGGATTCGGTTTCTTGCTTCGTCATGTTTCACAGAAGAAGGGGTGTGGGAGGGGGAGGGGGAGGGGGAGGGGGAGGGGGACGAAAGATGAAAACCATACAATTAGGACAGACAGACGCAGAATAAACGTACGGGATTCGGCAAGACTCCGACGCGACGTCAGGAGCCTTTTCGGACAACGTGAATTAAAAATCGGCAGCCATTTGATCAAGATTCTCGAGGCCACGTATCAATCGTGTAAATAACATATTATTCAATTTCTCCGAGAACTCGACGATTTCATGGCTTTGACGATGAACGACGCGACGTCCAACTGATCAACTGATGCACGTACGTACGATACGATGTCGGTGAAAAACGCACATTCGAATATTACGTGTTCGCTATTTTGAACTTGGGCGCTGCATCGGCAGCATCGGCTTTTCCGCCTTTCCCTTTGTTAATCTCGAAAAGAAAACTGCGCCTGCGGAGTTCACTCTTCCCTGTGACAATGCGAGTAGAGAAAATGATTTCAGACAATATCGAAGTGCTCTAAACGCGATTTAGTAAATGAAAATACGACCCGCACCAAGTGGCAAAGCTTTTCTCTTTGCCACTCCTTCTGCCACAATGAAATAGCGTGTTTTTTGAGGAGCTGCTTGACTTCAGATAGGTACGGTAACCGGTGCGGTGTAGAGAATGACCAAGTAGAAGTAGAGTCAACTGTTGAGAATCGCTTTTCACCAACCAAGTACAATTTCGGGAAATTGAACCCGTCCTTTTCCAAAAAAATATTGCCTACCTACCTGACTGTCTGCCTGCCTGTTTGCCTACTTACTTACATACGTAATTATAATTCCCAATTACCCATAGTTACCGCGTATCTTTATTCGTGTGTAGGCACTAAGCACTAAGCAGGCATATATGTGTGCGTACAAATCGAAAGGGCTCATTTGACCGGTCACTTATTTCCAAGTTATAGCGATTTCTCGTAACTGGGGTCGAAAAAATCAATTTTCGGATTTTTGGCGTTTCGTAGGCATTGAACATTGAACCTTCCTCCTTTCAGCTCCCCTTTATCCCACTCTCTCATTTCGAATCAGTCAGAATTGCAGCACAGGAAAAATCAGCGAAATTCACTGATTTTCAGTGATTTTTCACTGGTTATTCAAAGAATTTCACAGATTTTTCAGTGAGTTTCATAAATATCACCGAGTTTTTACTGAATTTTCACTGATTTCCAGTGATTTTCTTTCACTGATTTGTTTTTAGTGAAAAAATGTTCACTGATTTTCTCCTGTGCTGCAATTCTGACTGTTTCTCAGTGATTTTCGGTAATTTTCACTGATTTATAATTGAGAGAGCAAGTTTGAGATCTCGCTTCCTCTCAGCATTTCTGAAAAAGGGCCCATTCAGACGGGCGGTGGTACACAGTACAGAATACAGAAATTGCCTATTTTGGTCATTTCAGCCGTTCTAAACTACTTGCCTAGATGGATCCATATTGGTGGTTTACAATAATAAGTACCCACATATGTATCGAGTATGTAACATTTTTCAATTTCACCCTTTTTATATTTAGGTACCAAAAACTTTGAACGCATTTTTTTCGAAATCACTGTTTTTAAATTTTAAATTTCAAAAATTCGTAAAAAATAGAGTTTTCAACAAAAAAAAAGCTCATCTATGGCGTATTTTGTTGAAAATTTTGTCTAGTTTGCAGATCTGGTCTTGACTCAATATTGGCGAAATGGGCCCGTTTGATTTGTACGTACCTACACGGTGCACGGTACACATATAGGTTAGGTATACGAAGTAGGTACATATATCGTTCGTACGTTACGTACCTATGTATGTAATGCGTACCTGCGAACGTAAATCCATCGATTTCGGTCCGCCAGCCTACCGTATCCGTATCCGTATCCGTATCCGTATCCGTACAATGCGAATAGAAGATGCACTAATCTGCGCCGCGCCGGGCCGGGCCGAACCGGACCGGACCGGACCGTGCCGTAGTAGAGTAGGTAGTACTAGTAGGTAGCTGCGCTATTGGCTAGGTGGTCTAAGCGCCAAACGTACCTAAGTAAAACTAGTACAAATATGACATGACATGATATGAGGGAACCGCGCTTAAAACAATGCGAACAAAAATCTGCGCTTTATTAAAATGTGGTACCTACCTAGTATCTGTACGTGTACGTGTACGTGTATGCGCGACCCGACTGACTGTGAGACATCGGTACTTCGGTAGTGTTAAATCAAGATGAATGGCCAATGGCGATAAGTCGATTTCGCGACGTGCTCACAGCCCGCGTCTAGGTCTAGGTCTAGGTTTAGGTCTAGGTACGCATGGAACTCTACTCGACAGTCGCGAGCGTTAGTCAATTGTATAAGACCTTTTTCGTACAACTTTTTATGAACAACAAGAAAGGTTCTATACACAATTCGCCCAAACTAAAAATTGAAAGAGTTACGGCACTTTGAAAATTTTCAAATTTTAACAATTTTTTCCAAATTTCAAAGTATTGTAGCGCCTCCATTTTTCGACTTGGGCAAAAATTTTATACGACCTTTTTTGTAGATCTTTTTACGTACAACGAGAAAGGTTCTATATATTTTTCACCCAAATTGAAAATTGAAAGAGTTACACGAGACTGAAAATTTTCTAAAATGCGTGACTTATGACATGACTTTGAGGCCCGCCGGCGGCCGTGGCGACACGGGTAAACGTGCTTCAATCGACAAGCGGAAAAAATCGTCCGAACGGGCGCATGACTTTTATGCGGCCGTTCGGTATCGATACTTCGGTTTTGGTGTTGAAATGCACGCACTTTTGGTAGGTACTAGGTATGTAGGCCAGAATTCGTGCTTTCGGGCCTGCGTCCTTTCAAAAACGAATCTCGGCGAATTCTTTGGTATGTACTCTAAAAACACACGCTTACCTATACAGTCGGTACTCAGTGTCAGTTGGTCAGTTGTCAGTACTATGAAGTACGCAGTACGCCGTACGCGAAGCTACCTGCTACCTGCTACCTACTACGTACCTAGTACGGATTCTAAATTCACCCGTGTACCAGTCGCTCGGATCGTTCGGGTCGATACTCGACCTCTACGGTCATTGATCATTGGTCATTGGTGAATTACCCTTATCCATAGGTAACCCCATAATCACCACACCAGTAAACCATTAGTGTATTAGACAGCCGGTTTGCCGATTCACCTGTTTACTCGTCACTCGGTCTGTTCGACGCGCCACACCACTCCACGTCACGAACCCGACGCGATGGCATTTTTACCGACTCCTCGGCAGAGCAAATTCGACTTGTACGGGTAACGGGTAGCCGGTAGCCGATAGCCGCAACTAGGTACCGTACGGTACGTCCATGCCATCTAGTAGCAAGTGCAATTACGTAGGTACATTTATGTACAAGTACAAGTACAAGTAGAAAAAGGTACATATATCAAGTACTCGATACGAATACGTACCTGTAGTCAGTCATAGGTAGGTAGTCGTAGTCGGTGCCTCGCTCGCGCATACGCAGGGGCGCGGCGCGGCGATGGCTCGATGAGTTTGTTCGTGTAAAAAGTCGTACCGACGCGACGCGACGCGACGGTAAGGCACCGCACCGCACCGATGTACAATCGAAAAATAATAAAAGTTGGTAAATTAAACGGATCGTCGTACGAGTACGAGTACGAGTACATATAGGTATTCTTCATTAAGCCTCATCATCGTATCGTAATAACCAAACCATTATCAAACCGAGGCGGCGCGGCGCGGCGCCATCATCACCAGCAGTGACGGCGCGGCGCGACGCGACGTGGCGACGTTTGCAGCTGGCAAAAAAGTCATCTTGCGTCGCGTGGCGCGGTGATACGATGGCGTCGCGACGTCGATCTTGCCATCTTAAAATGATTATGGCGGGCGCGGGCGAGTAATACCATCCATTGTTAATTTTTTCACCAGCTTTCATCTCGCGCGCATAGGAAATAACTAATGAGCGCGTACGCCGCAGCGCGAAGTGGCGGCACGGCGTGGCGTGGCGTGGCGTAGTGTGGCGTACGTGTACTTACTTCTACTTTTGTTTGGTACTTTTACGTACTAGGTAGCTATAGTACATGTACGTAGACGTAACGTAGGAAGAGATACTACGCGTACGCGTACTTATTCTAAAAACGAAAATTGGTTCTCATAACGGTAACACTTCAAACTTTAGCTCCAGCTCCAGCTCCAGCTCCAGCTCTAGTTCTAGCTCTGGCTGTGGCTGTGGCTGTGACTCTAGCTCTAGCTGTAGCTATTCTTGCAATGTAGACGGGACGCGACGCACATTACGGTTACCTCTTACCTATCACCATCACCATCACTACCTACCAGTTGGCGTATGTAGGTAGTAGGTACGTTTACGTACATATATCTATATCTATGTTTATGGCTATGTCTATGTCTATGCGTAGGCATTGTGAAAATGAAAAAGTACTACGTACCTTCAGTCTACGATCTCACGTCTCAAATCTTACGTCTCTTACGTCTCTTACGGCTTGCGTATCTATTGTACACCACACATTCACCGCAGCCGCAGCCGCAGCCGCCGCAGCCGTAGCTGTAGCGTTACGTATCCGCAAATCGGCACATTTGCGGATACAGATACCAGATACCAAATACCAGATACGGTCGTACGGTATCTACGTACCTATTACCTAACTTATAAACGCATCTTCACTTAGGTAAAGTAGTACGCACCTAACTACCTACCTACCTACCTACGTAATATCTACATACCATTTACACGCGTCACGCCGCGCCGCGTCGCGTCATATATGGTACCTACGGTACTTACTAATGGTAACTCTCGAGTCTCTCAACTCTCTTCCGTATAGATTATAGATTATAGCCTTAAAGGTTATAGGTTATAGGTACTAGGTACTAGGTAATAGGTAATAGGTAATAGGTACTCTTAGGCGAGGCCGAAGCGTACCGCCTGTTTAAAGTGTAATTAGATACCTACCTATTCGCATGTTGAAAATTTAAATGCTCAAATTCAAATCGTATACCATATGTAGACTTGCTACCTAGGCTAGGGCACCTAAAATATTTGCACGGTAGAGTAGGTAGAGTAGATAGAGTACATAATTATGTAGATACCTACATCAGTTTCGTCTCTGGGTGCATTTATAAACCCATGGCCCATGGCATGTAAGGGGTGGCGATGGCATGAGCATTGAAAATTCGTAACTCTTCATCCAAATAAATATTTAAAAAGAAAAAAATGTACTAGGTGTACAGTACACGTACACGTACACGTACACCTAGTCACCTACCTAGACCTACGCGACTACACGTGACACGTGTAGTCGCGTACCATACCTTTCAGCCGACAGTTGGAAAATTTCAGTCAGTGTACCTAGCTACTACCTGCTCTACCTGCTCTACCTGCTTAGTGCTTACACTGCTTACTCACTCGTACGATGCGAGATGCGAGATGCGATGGGTTTACCAACAGTCTGCTCCTGTACGGCTGTACGGCTGTACTCCAACTCTAAGCAATTGACCGTGAATTTGGTCGAGATAAAGGTGGCACCGGCGTCGCGTCGCGTCGCGTCGCGCCTTCTGTACTTGTGTATAAAAATACGTAGATACCTAACATATGTATAATGTTAATGGAGGTATTCGTGGATAGAGGTGTTTGGGTTTTGGGTGTCGGAGTCAAAAAGTCGAGATGACGCGGAGGCGCAACGCAACGCAATGCATCGCATCGCATCGCATCGCATCGCATCGCATCGCAGCGCAGCGCAGTCACCAGTATTTACCCGCAGCAGGCAACAAACGCCTATCTGCGGCCGCGGCGCGACGCGACACGGCGCGGCGGTACCGTTGAATGAATTTCAGACGTTGATATGTGTACATGTCGACGCACGTGCGTTTTTTTTTTCACCTTTCCCTCTTTCTCTTTTTATTTCTTTTTTCCCTTTCTTTCTTGGTTAAATACGTTTATACGCGTAGGTGCAATTTTGAATGAATGAAAAACGCAATGAAATTGGGTGAAATTGACAAAATATAGGTCGATTATACTTTTAATTAATGGCAAGACGGTTTCAATCATTTAGGTACCAAAATATACGTACTCGAGCATAATTAGCTGATTATTTCACTTTTTAAAATAAGTTTATAAACGCGTCGATTATTCGCGTTCGCACGTACAAACGTACGTACGTAATTTTAACTACGCGTACACTATAAGGCGCACTAAGTAAGCGGTACACACTACACAGCACGTACACGAGTAGATACCTTACCTACATTACATCCTCGTGTATACCTAGGTATAGGTTTAGGTTTGTAATGTAAATATGGTACTGCATAAGTGCATAGGTACTTATGGTAGGTACATAATAATATGAGGAGCTTGGTATCAAAGTGAGACAAACGTAATGCAAAGCCTATGTTTATGTGTTATGTGTCTCACTTTGATACCAAGCTCCTCATATTATTATGTATGTAGATGTACCGGCGACACCGTATAGGTAAGAGTAAGTACAGGCATAGGCACAGTCACTGGCACAGTCACAGGCACAGGTGCAGGTGCAGGTACGGATACATTTAGGTACTTACCACACATACCTATAATACGTGTTGAAATGTAGATAGAGATACGAGTATATGTATGCAGAAAATTACGTAGGTAGTTAGGTAGGTACCGGGTGCTCGATTAATTCTGGCTCCCCCCCCCCCCCCGATACTTTTTAGGTGAAAAATCGTAAGTTGGCTACACTTCGTTCGATTTGTTTAATCGAAAGAAGTATTGCCAACTTACGATTTTTGACATAAAAAGTATCGGGGAGGGGGGAGCCATAATCAATCGAGCACCCGGTACCTGTAATTTTCAGCAAGTTGATAACTGGTATTATACATATGTAGTAGCTAACTAGCTATGTACCTATCTATGTATGATTCTCGACGAATTACAAATAGGTATTTACCAATTAGGCAATTAGGTAGGTACCTGCATAACTGAGACAGGTAGGTAGTAGGTACATGGTACCTACATATTTGTATGTACGAGTATTTACCTACACATACGTGGCCAAAAGTAGATGTATTACCCACTTGCACTTACTTAGTATCTGACCAGAGTCTCATCTGTGATCTCACATCAGACGAACGATTGATTCTCGGACTGGAAGTCGCCTCCTTTCCTAATTTCAGGAAAAATTGGTCGTCTGTCGAATTAGAATTGGTGAAATTTCATCGTCGGCGTCCCGTCGAGTCATTGAAAAATTTCCCATTCAATCGGTCATTTTCATTAACTGAATCACCAATTTGACGTAATTACCTACCTACTCGTGGAATCGGTAAATTTTACTAGGTACCTATACCTACCTAATCGAATCGGCAATAAAAACTTTCAAATAGAGCAAAAAAAGATACATGGGTACCTATTACACGTCATTTGATGTTGCGTCGTAATTTTGCAAGTTGATAGCTTGATACGTACTTGGTTTACCTAGGTACATCAGGCCAAAATGACAAAATGACAAAAAAAAAAAAAAATTATTTTTCGAAATTATTTTTAAATAACATGTCATCGTCTCATCGGGTGTAACAATTTCCTGGCCCCTGCAAAGTGTAACGTTTCTGAGCTAAATTTAATTACTTACCTGGTAAGTACCTATGTATTAGAAATTTCGCCAACTTTTTTCAAGTCTGTAACGATGCGCGACATTTCAACGAACAATCTGATAATAGGTACATACTACATACGAGTATACCTAATTGAATTTTTCGAGTTCAACCGAAATGTCGGAAACTTGGGCTTTTTATTCTTCGTTTCAGAATTTTTCCAAGTCTTTTTAAGTTGAACAAAATATCAGCGCGTCTATTGGGACTTGGGGGTTCGTCTCCGATCAGAACTCGCGTCACGTTTCTTGGTCACAACTCACGACTGACGAAACTCGCGAATTTCTAAATCCTACCCAGTCTAACGGCATGTGCCTAACGTGTCAAAATTCACTGATTCGATCAGGTAGGTACCTAATAAAATTGACAGATGGAATCGATGACTTTCCACTTATCAGGTGATTGAATTTAACCGATTTGTCATATGTCATTCGACCAATTTACTCCATTTCATCGGTAAAAGGTACTACGAAAATAGCCGATTCAAATTCAAAGAGTAGTACCCCTACCCACCCACCTCAAGAGTCAAGACCCAAGTCCACATTTTTCGGGCGGTACCATTGACCAAATACCTAAACGTAAACGTAAACGTAAACGTAAACCTACACGTAGGTAGGTAGGTCTAGGTATACCAGAATTAACGAAATCTCCAGCCTCCCTTTACGGTTTACACTGCAGCATCCGTTGTGCCACACCGCTTGATATCCCACTCACCTGTACCTACTACCTAGGTACCAGATATACTCGTATGTACTTACAGTGCTCGTGCCTCGCGGCCCACGGCCCACGGCCCACGGCCCACGGCACGGTAGCATTCGGGTACAACGTGCACGTCTGTCGCGACTCGCAAATCGCAAAATACATATACGTACCTACCTATAGCTACCTACTTATAATAACTACATATCTAGTACCTACATATGTATACCTACTTGGCGCATAATGATAACGCTGTTTTTCTCTTCATTTTTTTGTTACAGATAATCGCTGGGATTTTTAATTTATGCTTCATTTTCACGCTATGCGCGGAAAATCGCACGTTTGGCGCGCAACTCCACTTACAACAATCCAATACTGTCCAAAATGAACGTCGAACCGATGTTTCGCAGAACACGTAAGTTCTATACCTATGGTACTTGCACCGCATAATACATACCTACATATGTACATACCTAGTTGATACGACTCATGTAGTCACGTACATTGTACAATGTACAATGTACATACATATACCTACACCTACACCTACACCTACACCTTTAGTATAGCCTTTTACTACTCTCATAAGTAGGTATAGATAGTAGGTAGTAGGTACCTAGCTACCTACCGTAGGCATAGTAATCTGCATGGGTATCTACTTAGACTCACGTTAGCTAATACGAAATGACTCCTGAAAAAAAATGGGACAAAAGGCGCAAATCAAATCAAGACATAAGTAAGTAGTAGGTAGTAGGTACCTACTTGAAAAATTTGAACACATTTCGCTATTTATTATAATTTTTGGCTGAATTTGTGAGCACCTCACTGAGAATGGTAACGAGGTAAAGAGGTAGTTGTAGGTACAAGCTCCTTTTACATGTACGCCCACGCCCACGCCCACGCCCACGCCCACGCCCACGCCCACGCCCTCGCTCATATCATATGGTATGGTATAACTCTGTACCTGCAACCTACACATGCGTACAAATAGGTAAAGTAAGCTAAGCTAAGCTAAGCGATAAGGTAAAGTAATCTGTAGCTTCAAGAATGGAATTGACGAATCGAGTAGGTATGCATAGACGTACTTACTACTTAGTAGGCCTACTTACCTATGTACATTACCCATACCCATACCAAACCCACCCGTTGTGTTGTAAGTAGGTACCGTAGGCGTTGGCGGATGGGTGGGTGGGTGGGTGGGTATAGAGGTGCAAAGCGTAAACGTATACCAGACATACGTAAATAATTGTATAGGTAGATTGGTACCCAGTTACCTACCAACCATACTTGTGTGCTTTGCGCTATCGCTAATTCGCTATCCCGTTAAGACATCGGAAATGTTGTAACGATAGGTAGGTAGCTAGGTACCTACTACGCTCGCACGTACGCATACCTACTACAGTACTAGGTACTCTGTACCTATACCGTTTACACTAAGCTAGGTAGTGGTAGGTCTAGGTACATAGTCTACATACTACATACTACATACATTCTACATAGGTACTACATACGTATAATAAGTATAGCTACTCAGTAATTACGTTCTTGTCTTTGTGTGCCGACAGATCTCCGACGGAAATTCAACGAAGAATCGGCGACTACGGAGGCGAACACGAACATCACGAGCATCACGACCCACACCACCACGATCATCACGATCATCACGATCATCACGAACCGTTGAAAGGATACTGGAAAAAGAAGCTGATATGGAAGCCGGGCTGGGTGAAAACTTGGAAGCCGGGCAAGAAACAAATATGGAAACCTTCGTGGAAGCAAGTGTGGAAACCGATTTGGGTAGAGACGAAAAAGCAAGCGTGGAAAGAAATACAAGTGCCCGAATGGAAGAAAATATACAAACCGATTTGGGTGCCGATATCGGTGCCGGCGTGGAAAGAAATCCAAGTACCGTACTGGAAGAAGATTTACAAGCCTATCTGGGTTCCTATTTCGGTGCCGGCGTGGAAAGAAGTCAAAGTAGCGGACTGGAAAAAGGTGTACAAGCCGATATGGCAGCACATCGAGGTGCCCGCCTGGAAGGAGTACCAAGTGCCGGCCTGGAAGAAAATCTGGGTTCCGGAACTGGTCAAGGTGGCGGTACCGGGCCATAAGCCGTTGGGAACCGACCATCACGGTTGGGAATACGTGGCGCACGACCTGTGGAAGAAGAAAGTCGTCTGGAAGCCGCACTACAAGAAAATATGGATCGCCAAAAAGAAACAGATTTGGATACCGGAGAAAAAGCTCGCCTGGAAAGAAGAATGGAAGCAAATATGGAGATTGGAGAAGAAACAAATATGGGTGAAAGATAAGAAGTTGGCGTGGAAAGAAGCCTGGAAGCAGGAATGGAAGACGGCTAAAAAGCAAATCTGGGTCGAAGATAAGAAATTGGAATGGAAAGAAGCCTGGAAGCAGGTTTGGAGGACGGAGAAGAAAGAAATATGGATTCCCGACAAGAAATTAGAATGGAAAGAAGACTGGAAACAAATCTGGGTTCCGGATTGGAAAGAAATTTGGATACCAGCCTGGAAGAAGATATGGAGGCCGGTGTGGATTTCCGAGTGGTTCCCCATTCAGGAAGACCATCACCATCATCACGACGAGCATGGCAATGGCTGGGATCGTAAAGACGCCGCCAGAGTGAAACGTCAGCTGAACGTTTTCATTTCTAAAAGGTCTCGAATTCAATCTCAAACCACGCCGACGGCGACGGCGACGGCGACGCCCATGCCCACGACGATATAACCATTTTGAGAACGAACAAAAACAAAAACAAAAACAAAAACGCCCAAGACTGATATTTTAAGTTTTTTTTTTTTTCTTTTCCTCAACTACCCGAGTACTTAGACTTACCAACCTACCAATAAGTGATTGGCGGATTACGCATACCTATGCACATTGTACATACGCGTATAGGTATGCGAACGTACGCGCGTACGTAGTACATACCTACGACTTATGGTACCTAAATTACCTATTATAGTTTGGTAGTATTAGTATTTGTATTGGTATTAGTAGTGGTACTGGTACCTACCTAATACCTAGACCTACTTATTGACTAATTCGTATCTCTATTAGTTCTCTACTGTATGTACGGGTATAATTCAACAAACTTTCATAATTTGCCATAAAGTGTCGCGTCATATCTTAGGTACCTACCGCACTGAAAGAGGTAGGTATTACATTGCATACCTACTCGTATGTAGGTATGTAGGTACATATTACCAACTATAACTAAAAAATCTACTTACCTGCTACATACTGTTGGTTAGTACCTACTTACAGTTAGAAGTTAGACTAGGTACATGCGCATACACACACCTTCTGTAATTCTTTAGCCTACTACGTGTACGTGTACGTGTGCGTACCTACATTGTGCGCTACCGTATACGGTATACGGTATACGATAATCTATCTTTTTTTTTCTTCATTTTTCCAAATAATTTCAATATCCGCAAAAAGTGCTTCTAATTTTGCCATCACCAAATTAGTAGGTAGGCGAGTACCGAGGTACCTGCGTACTTAATACATATGTACGCTAGTGAAAATTAAGCTGTTTAAAGTATTAGGTACCTACCTAATACCTCCGCGAACGGCCATTTTCTTCTTTTTTTCTTTGGAAATTGACTCGAAATAAATTAGGTAGGCGTTCCGTTAACTGCGACACGCGCAACTACGGAATAACGAACCGCCGCATATGTAAGTAATTATTACTTAGGTACTGCAGAATAGGTACGATAAATCGAACGCTCAAATGAAAATACGTAGGTAGTAGGTACTCGGAAAGGAGACACTATAGGTACAACGAACGTCGCAAATTTCAGACAAATTACGGTATAAATATAATACACCTACCTAGTACCTACCTACCCACCTACCTACCGGGCTAAATGCTTACTTATATAGTAAGTGAAGCATATGCAACCTGCAACCTGCAAACTGAACCTATCGATAACGTGAGCATAATAAATTACATCTAGGTAGGTACCTAATTGAAATGACCGCGCATTCGACGCGTAGGCTGTCACAATTCGGAAATGAATTCATTTCCATTCCAAATATGTATGTACCTAGGTAGCATTGTAATATCTAATTAGTAATTACCTAACTTTGAGAAAACTCAATTTTGTACTTACTTTTCAGAAAAATTAAACAATAAGATATTGTTATAATCTTGTAAGTAGATTTGATACGAAAATTTTCTATCTTTTCGATTTGTTACCAAATGAAAACAAATATGTGCAATAATTGTCAAAACTTTCAACATTTTATACGTATTATTTGTTTCTATTTTGTCAAATTAAATCTTAATTAAACGAATATTTTGACATTTAATCGCTCAAATTGTTCGATAAAATCGACGGTGAGTACATATTTGCATTGAAGAACCCAAATAAGCTATCATTTCAATCGCTTTCTTTGTTTGAACAAAACTTGATCCTTTTTTGTTTTTCGCGTGTCTTATATATACCTATAGGTACCTACTACCTCTTTTAAAAAAAACCAAAGCCAAGTACGTATTTCACGCAAACACACTTACGCTCTTTCTCCTTCCCCTTATACCTACCAGAATTTCGACCAGGCCCTACGTTTAAATACATTTTTATAGGTAGCTTTTTGCAGGGTTGCCGATACAACTTTTATTAGGGTTGCGATACAAAAAAATTATGATAGAAGAAACTGATTCTATGAAATTTCGAGAAAAAACCATGCTTAAATCTACCAAAAGAAGAAAATCTTTCGAGCCTAAACGAATAGAGAATGATAATTCTCACGACAAACAAATTTCGAAATCTGAAAATCCACCACTTTTTCTTATAAGTATGTCGAGAAAAAGTCCAAACCTCTCTTTGAATACTTCCTCGCCTATTTATTAGAAAACGAAATTCGGCAACTTTTTTCACCCTTTCCCTTCGATTCCTTTTTTGACGATGCGATGGAACAGTACATGGGCAAAATTTTTAACAACAAAAAAAAAGACTTCTACTAACCACCAAAACGTTCATTGTTTTTATTGGCAGTTTCAAAAAAAAAAAAAATTTAAAATGGATACCTATTTACGGGCAATATTCTTGGTTCGCATCGAGTGCATTTCGACGAATAGGTACACAGTACGACCGGTTTCTTTCAGGAAATACGTTTTTTGAAAAACATCAAATTTTTACACAAAAATTATAAAATAGGTAGCTGTGAAAATCTTCAGTAGGTAAGTAAAGAAAATGACGTTCGAAGTCCATTCGCTTCTTTATTTCAACATTTCAGTCGTTATAGTATGTAGATTTCATCACCTTAAAAATTTGGATACCTATTACCTACCTCTCTCAACTGACACATCAATAAAGCCGTCTCAAGTTACTTAAAATACTAAAGCCCCGAGCCGCCGTCGCGTCGCATTAAATTCTGATTTAGTAAGTATCTACATATAGCTGCTATCGACAAATTTCCTCAACTGAGCCGGCTCAACCTTGCGAAATGTTGGAAAATTTTCATTTTATCCAAACATACGTAATTTTTCCAAAAAAATTGCTCTCGTTTCGCTCGAGACAATAGTTATTCCTTTCTTGCGTACGTAGGTATATTTTACAAAAAACAGCATTGTATTTTGAAAAACGCTTTCAAAATCACGTCATTTTTCAATTTTTTTTATCCCGCATATCTTATTTTTTTACACTTTTAAAATAGGTACCTACCTATTTCGACCTGTCATACTTGAGAAAATTAACATCCTTAAAGTTTTGTCTGATATCCAGGATGTATAGTCAGGTCTCAATCGTACAAAAAAAGGCTTCCGCGCGAAATTCCTGTTAAAATTGATTTTATGATTGATTCTTGTTCTAGACACTAAAACAAAGAAATTAAGCCTGTATGCCCTTTTTTCCCCTCTCCCTTTCCACAGGGTCCACCCCCAACGTTTCAAACGCGTGTATTGCCTTATCTAAGGGTCGTAATGATTTCAAACAAAAGTTGTTTCTCAGCACCTAATGTACATTTTCATTTATTATCAAAATCCATTTTGGAGAAACTCCTGCCCCCCCCCCAATTTGAAAATAAAACAGTTTTCAGAAAACTTCAAAATCACGTTTTCTTCATTTTAAGCGAAAAGTTTCAGAGATACGGCAAAATTTGTAACCACAAAAAGTATTAAAAATTGAATTTCCCTTCCAATAAGCTTTATTACGACCATTTTTACCAATTTTTCCCGACAGGGTGGATCTCTCCCCTCACCCTTATCTCAAAAGTTGGACCCACGAAAAAAAATTGAACGATTTTTGTTCTTCGATATCTAATGAATAATTTCATTTATTATAGGAATTAATTTTGGAGCAAATTTTGTTCGTGGGTCAAACTTTTGTGAAAACGAGGAAGGGGGAGAAGTCCACTCTGTCAAAAAAAATAGGTGAAAATGGTGGTGATATAGCTCATTGGAAAGGAAATTCAATTCTGAATACTTTTTGTGGTTACAAATTTTTTCGTAAGTATCTCCGAAACTATTCGTTTAAAATGAAGAAAACGTGGTTTTGAGGTTTTCTCAAAAACATGTTTTGTTTCCAAATTGGGGGGGGGGAGGAGTTGCTCAAAAATGGATTTTGATGAGAAAAGAAAATGTACATTAGGTGCTGAGGATCAACTTTTGTTTGAAAATGTTTTCATTAAAACCCATAGATAAGGCGATACACGCGTTTGAAATGTTGGGGGCTGGACCCTAATAAGAATCAATCATAAAATCAATTTTAACATGAATAGCGTGCGGATGTACGATTGAGACCTGACTAGTAAGGTAAGTATGTATTTTCATTCGTGATAAAAATCAATGAAATTACGTTTTTGATTTTTTATAGCCCACTGAGTCGCCGCGCAATTGATAAAAATCTTACGTAGGTGGGTTGAAATTGGCACATCACCTACTGCCGAGACTGTAAGCATTGAAGCCTCCACCGATTGGTTTGCTTTGCCTTCGGTTTTCATTTGACAGTAGGTATTTTAATACGATTAGACGAAATCCAGATATCACAATGCATTTGTGTGCAACTTGATTATACTCCTACATCCCCTCAAATCGAACAATTTTTTTCAATTTCTTATTTGTTTTTATTCTGATCTGCCGTAGCGGAATTTTTTTCGGCGATACAACATAAAACAATACCTACCAACAGCAGGTTGGAGGTTTCAAAAGTCGTCAGGGGTGCGTTCACTTTGGGTTCAAAATAAGGTATACCTTATTCAAATAAGGTGTAAACAAAGCATTAGCCAATCAGATTTTTCGTTCCTGACAGATTTTGATCGATCATTTTTTCACCCTTCTAAAAATTTATGACTATTTTTATAACAATCAAATGGTACAAAAATTTGCTAACCAGCAATTTTTGAATTTAATGAACGATTTTGGACACCAATGCTTTGTTTATACCTTATTTAAATAAGGTATACCTTATTTTTTTCCAAAGTGAACGCACCCCAGAATACATTTGCAAAATTAGTTTAGTTTCCGCTACCTACGGAATTTTTTAACCCTTAGATACGAGTGTCAGATTGAAGGGCATACAGTTTAACGTTTTTCCGTCGCTTACACCTACCCTCTAGCTTTCTTAATTTTTGAGTTACCCATTTTTGGAAAACTGGCGACGATTTTTGAATTAAAGTACCTAACTCGAAAACTAAACGAGTTAGAGGTAGGTTTGGTGTAAGCGAGGGAAAGTTTCAAAATTTCATGACAAAGAAATGTATTAAGCATTCGTTTTGAAAAAACTGACGAGTGACGCAAAATTGTTAAAAATTCAAGCGACCGAATTACGTGAAATTGCTGAAAAAAATTATGTAGTTAAGATGGTATCGCGACTCACTTCGCTTCAGTAACGTCGAGTTCGTAGTAAGTATAGATATTTTTGTTTTTGGCTACTTCGAACCGGAATTTATAATCCATTAATAGATTAAACGATCCTTTAAAAATGTATTTACAGTCCCGCACATGAATGATCAGAACTCGTGATCAAAATTTGAACTCAATCGCTGCGATAGATAGCATTTTTCAGCTCCTACGAACGTGTTGGGCGATATTTTTCATTGGCGTTAATAAAATTGCCTAACCTGTTTGCCGCAAATGAATTGTTATCATTAGTCGTCATTTCGATAAAAAAAAGATTATGAACTAAAATTCAAGGTGTGGTGGCGTATGAATGTTAATCTGGCGAGGAACAAACATCTAAATAAGAAAAAAAGAACATCAAAATCCGGGTCGCATAAAAAAAACTACAAAGTTGCCATTGATCGCCGGCGCTTTTTTAACCGTAAGTATGAATTTTTTCGACTAGAAATTTACCTGCTTACATTGTTTGTACGCGTATAATTTGATGCTTAGTCTATAAGTGGATAGAGTTTTATACTTATTTACATAAATGGAAGAGGAGCAATGTACAAGCTCTCTAATCAAGGGTTCCAACCGGTAGTAAGATTTTGATCGGAAACAAAAAAAATATCAAAATTACCTACACCGTAAAAGAATCCTATAGGAAAGTTCTAATCCCATGATTTCAAACTTCAGCGGTATTGATATAGGTGTCTATTCATTTGGATTTTATTCGGGTTGTTGATTTTTGGTGGACAAGGGTAAAATCTGGTGAACAAAATCAGAGTTTTGGCTTCAATCAAGCGGTCAGTCTGTGTAGCAGTAGGATCCCTTGCCTCTTGAATGTTACATTGATGACACGACTAACACTAGTGAAGGAAGTGGATTCATAATGTTTGCATTCCATTGGATGTAACGGCACAGCATGTGGGATTGAAGCCATCCTTACTCTAAATCAACGATGGGTCTTGTTGATTTCTTAAATTTTCGAGGAGCCTTCTTTTATAGGGCTACATTTTTGGTCGAATTACATAATTAGGTATCCAAAATTCATCAATACCGCTGTTATCCCTTTCCAAGTTTCTTCTCTTTCTGCTCCCCTACCCATATGGCAATTTCTGAGTTCAATTCAGTGAAATCAAGGTACCTACTTACATGAATAAGTACCTACCTATAGATGATATATTTTGAATTTTAAGCAGAATCGATGAAAAATGAATAGAATTGTCAGCAAATACTGCTTTTGATGAATATAATTGACAGCTTAGGTAATTGATAGCAAATAACTCATACGATAAAATATAAATTGCAGCCCAACTGATTTAGGGGCCCCAAATACAAAAGGGCCCCTTGTGGTGAGGCGGCCGTCACACCTCCACACATTGGTTGGCGCCTCTGGGCCTAATATATATAAAATTTTGGATTTTTTCACCGATTAATTAGATCATAAAAATTTCATATGTAGTTTGCAGATCACGGAGAAGTTTTTGCAATTTTCAAAAATTTGCGATTTTTATTTTGGCCTAAAATTTTACTGCCGGTCAAGATTCCTATTTACTTCGAAGACGCATATAAATGAGATTGTAACTTAAAACAGAAGTCAGTGACGAATATGCTATTGTACCCCCCCCCCCCTAGAGAAAAATGATAAAAATCATTTAAAATGAAAGAAATTCGAAATTTTGTACGAACAAGCGTTCATATTTTGAAACATTCATCGAAAAATTGCGATTCAAATCGAATCGTTTACGAAATATTATTCCTGCCAGGTATCTAGACATTCTAGACCTACTGTTTGTGAGAATTCATCAGTCTCTCATTCGTAGAACGAGCTCGAAGGTTCGCTGCCACAAAGCTTCTCAAGAAAATCGAGACTGATGGCGATGTGAATTACTGCGCGTCATTTCTCGGCAACAACGTACTAATCGCTTGCAAGCTGCACAGAACTTCACCTGATAAGTATATTTTCTGAAATAATGCTTCAAAATATTTTCAATTGTTTAATTCATTAAAAAGTTCAGAAATGTAACTTCATTTCTCATGCATCTATGCTTTTTAAAAAAATAGTCGGGTTTTTTGAAAGCGGTAAAAAAATCTCTTGCAGTTTTTTAATACTAGGTATAGATTTTGATATAGTTACCAGAGCTCTGCACGATACGATATTCCATCGCTTAAATATCGTATCGTATCGTATTAAAGGAAAAAAAACGATTACGATGTCATATCGTATCGTATTGAAGAGGAAAAAACGATTCCGATATCATATCATATCGGGTTGAAGAGAACTAAACGATTCCGATATGTCGATCGTATCGTATTAAAAATGAATAAACGATTTTGATATCGTATCGGATCGTATTAAAAAACAAGACAGTCAAACCTGGAAACTCGAATACCTTCATGACGTCACTACTCATACCACTGAATGCCGTTTCGACTTTTTTTTTCAAAGTCCAGATTATTTTACGTAATTTTAAATAGTTTAGAATTTTCTGAAAAAGTTTTCCAACTCCAAATTTTTTCCTCGTAATTTTTTCAACTCCTAATTTTTTTCTCAGAAATTTCTCAACTGAAATTTTTCTCTAATGTTATTTTTCCACGACCGAATTTTTTTCTGACGTAATTTTTCCACGACCAAAGTTTTTCTGAAGAATTTTTCCATTATTGAACTTACATCTTTTTTGAAAAGAATGACTTCTGTTTGATTGACGTCGTAAAAATTTTATTTTCTCGCAATTTTCACACCTGAAAATTTTCCACGTCCAATCATAATTTTTTCAACTCGAATTTTTTTTCTCAAAATTTTTATGGCGTCAATCAAACAAAAATCATTCTTTTCAAAAAATATGAAAGTTCAACGATGGAAAAATTCTTCAGAAAAAAATTTCAGTGGAGAAAATTAAATTACATATGTCAGAAATATTTCAGTTGAGAAAATTCGGAGAAAAAAATTCTGAGGAAAAAATTTGGTGCTGGAAAACTTTTTCAAAAAATTCTAAACTGTTTAAAACTGACGTAAAATATTCAACGGCATTCAGTGGTATGAGTAGTGACGTCATGAAGGTATTCGAGTTTCCAGGTTTGACTGTCTTGTAAATAAACTGCTAAAATTTTCGCATAAACGAATTATCTCATCGGATATCAGTCGCCGAATTCAAAAAAAACAAGTGCCCACAGGCTTGTAAACAATAATAAACAATGTTGCCAACATATATACAGAAATTTTAAAGCGGTCTAATGACGACGACGTCGACGACATGATCATTTTTCACGAAATTTTGGCAAAAAAAAAAACAATCAATCAATTCAAATTCAATCATACGAAGTTGAAAAAAATAAGTTACAAATTACAAATAAACAAATAAATAGATCGCATAATCGAAATACAATAAATCTCATTTATTTTTCAACAAAGCTAGTGTAAAAAAATAAAAATGCTTACGAAGCAGAGCAATTTTTAAATTTTAATACGATTATATGGAAATTGGAACTCCGAATCGGTCGCTTCGAGGAAAAAGGAAAAACCTCTTGATCCGTTTTCACAAAAACATAAAATTACCAATGTAAATTAATTCTAAATAAGAATTATAAAATTAGATACCTAACATAAAAAGAAAAAGAATAAACAGATTGGATGAGTTGAAAAATTTGTTCAAAATTTTTCCCAACTTGAAAACGTCAGATATTGGAAAATTGATCATTCAATCGTTAAATTATTAGGTATCAAATTTTTCAGGTCCTGTCGAGTCGAAAAAATTCAGAATTTATTTAAATTCGGAAAAAAGTAGACAATCTAAGAAAGCTATGAAAATTTTACTTGGAAAATTTTTGGAGAAATTGGAAAAAATTTGCTTAGAATTTGGTTGATATTTTCACAACATTTCAATGTTTCATTCTTTCTGTTCAAAATTTTCCGAGTTGAATTTTTGAAAAAAAAATTATATGTAGTTCAAATATTCATAATTTTCTTCATTATTTTTTTTAAAAAACTCAACAGGACGTTTTATTGTTATTTAAAAAAAAAAAATTTTTCAAGTTAGGAAAAATTTCAGAGTTATTTTTCCGAAATTGATTACGAATATACTTACGTGATGATGAAAACGGATGAGCGATAAATGATCGAGGAAAAATACTCGCAGAAAAATGAAATTATTAGTAAAATTTTGGCAAAAAAAACAGAATCAAACCAAGTTGAAAGAAAATAAAATCATAAATGAATGGATCGAATAATCAAAAATACAATAAGTATACATCTCATTTTTTTTTCAAAAATAGAACAAATGAAAAAATTTTTGAAAAATATTCAAAATTTTTTTTATTTTTTATTTGTTTCTACTCCGCTGGACTTTCATTTTTTTTGATTTTTTTCAAGTTAAGAAAATGTTTAGAGTTGAAAAAAAAAAATGAAAAGATTAAAACTTGAAAAAATGACGTGTACCTAATTGCCTAGAGTGAATTTAAATAAAAAGAGCGAATTTTTCCGTCCCACTTCAACAGACTTCGGACTGTCAGACTTTTGAGCCTGGTGTGGTTAAAAAATTCGTCCTTTTCATTACCCATGAAATACGGACGTGCCCTACCTACTAAATTATTAAATAAATTAACCTAAATTATCCGTATGCACGATGTATACAAAATTAACCAACAAAAAAAAACTACAAGAGTAAATTTTTAGAAAAATGAAAAATTGTTGCCAATGTGGGGGGGGGGGTTAAAAAAGAGTAATTTCTTGGGCTACCTAGACATATTGGGAGAAAAATGCATAATAAATACCAAACCTGGATTCTTCGACATTGGGACTGAAAAGAGAAGAAATTATTTCGAATAGGAGAGATTAGGAAGGAACCTATAATCCGCGACGGAAAAGAGGTAAAATATTTGTCAGGATGGAGGAAGGAATCGGTACTTACCTGCTTCAAAAAATACTCGATCAAAAATTATATTATTTTAAAAAAAATTACCAAAAAATCATCAAAAATTATCAAAAATTCATTTAAAAAGTATCAAAAATTCATTAAAAAACTAAAAAGTATCAAAAATTCATTAAAAAAGTATCAAAAATTCATCAAAAAAGTATCAAAAATTCATCAAAAAAGTATCAAACAATTGTGTTTAAAAAAATGTATAAAAAATTTAATTTTTTTTAAAAACTAGAAATTGAAATTTTCTTGAATCGGGTGTTTGAAACTACCTTCAATTACGTTTCGCGTAAATTGAAATTAAAATCGGAACAAATAATGTTCACCTACCTCGTAATCTTCTGCTGAAATGAAAACCGAAATTATCACGTTGGAGAAGAGATGGATTAAACGGGTAAAAAATGGAAAAAAATTGGAAACGCGCCTTAATTACAATCAAAGGTCGTTAGGAACCCGGATCATCCCACCCACTTGCTCGTTTCATTTTCCTGCATGGCCTGGGATGTTGAAGACAACAAAGAGGCCGCTTCACACAACACACTCCTTTCTTACCCAATGTTGCGTAGAACCTAAGGGGGTAGACTACAACATTGTAGACCGCGGCAGCGCCTGGTCATCGAGGATTTTACCCCTCTTTGGCAGGCCGGAACTGTAAACCCCATACCGCGGGCCGCGATACGGGCTCCCTACGGTGCTAACGACTCCGGAATCCCACGCACCCCCTTTGGTTACCAACGAGCTGTTCATGATCATCCGATCCAACCTGCCATGGAGTATAGAGGGGTGAGCGAACCGGTTATCGGCAAGCGTATCCGTACAACAACGCCAACGATAACCCTGGCATTCGCAGTGGATTCCTTGTCTCCCCATCAGCGAAATGGACACCCAGGGAGCAGACCCTGGATTCCTGAATCTCTGATCTGCGAAAGCACCGGCTACTCCAACGTAATACTTTCCTAATGAAAGTTTTACTATGGTTGGGGGGAGTCTAACCAGAAGCCCAGAGATGAACCCGATTAAATTTTGCATTACCTACCCATTACCTATAGACTCGACATTGGACAGACTAGAAAGAACTTTTCTCCTTAACTACCTAATCAAAAAAAAAAACAGCAGACAGCCCTACTGTCCTCACACACTGAGCACCTTCAATCTTCAAACCTTTGACCAGCGATTCGAACGAACTTTAATCGTAATTAATGCACGCCAAATGGATCAGGATTTTCTTGTAGGATAGATAAGTAGAGAAGCAAAAATCTTCATAGGTGCACTTTGCACTAATTTCCTGAAATGGAGAACAGGGGTAATCATGTAGGAAAAAAAACATGCGCCAATATTTTTTATAATTATTCATAATTACATATTATTCAAAAACAATGCTGAAAATGAAAAAAAAAGGATTTTGTGAGAGGGATGAGACTAATGCTGAAATGGAAAAAAAAGAATTGTGGAAAGGGATGAGAAAATGACGCTTAAAATTGTCCATGCTTCAAGTGTATATGTCTATTTTCAATACACTTTCAAATACCTTTTATAAATTTCCTGAAATGGAGAATAAAAATAGTCATTTAGGAGGAAACATGCACCAATATTGTTCGTCAATACACAGTTATGAACCAAAAATAATAAACACGATATGCCATTATATTAACAAGCAGTCATCAGTAGTAATTTCTCTGTAAATGGAAAACAAAAAGGATTGCGAAAGGAATGAGACAATGGTGCTTAATTAAACAATGATGATACACGATCTTGATGAAAATTTTCCAATAAATACCAACTGCTCATAGTCGTACGTAGCATTCACCAACAAGGGGGGTTAATTAGGTGCTAGGTAGCCGAATCATGGGCCAAAATTCTAAAAATTTTAAAACCTCGAAATTCAAGAACAGAAAAATGTCAATTTAAAACTCAAAAATTTGGTCTCAAAAATTAATTTTACAAAAAACATATCACGAATAAATTGAGAAAATAAAACACGAATAAAAAATCGCAATCGAATAAAAAAATGTCCCAATAGGAAAATTTTTAAAAAATTGGCAATAATATTATCAAAACTGGACAGATTTTAGTTTAAGAAAATTTCGATATTTCAAGATCAGAAAATTAAAATCAATTAATAGGTGAGGAAGGGGAGAGGGGTTCACTAGCGAAATTCGAAATCGCGAATAAAAATTGCTAACATCATGCATACGTACTTACTGAATTTAAAAGAAAATAAGACTACGTTACCAAATACCATACACTTTTGAACTGGATTTTTTTCATTTTCAGAATGGCAGGCTTTCTCGATGAGGAATTCACAGTTGGTTCTGGACTTCTTGAGGACATGGCATCCTTTTCATAAATCTGAAAAAAAATCAAAATTAGAAATTGATTCGAAAATAAATATTAAAAAATAATCAGTCTATTCAGAAAATGATTAAAATCGGAATTTAAAAAAAAAAGTGAAACCGAATGCAAAAATTTACTAAAAAAAATTTCAACATAATATTGACAACACGTTAATAAATATTAAAATCGGAATTTAAAAAAAAAATGTGAAACCGAATGCAAAAATTCACTAAAAAAAATTCAACAAATATTGACACCACGTTAATAAATATTAAAATCCGAATTTTTTTTAAATGTGAAACCAAATGCAAAAATTTACTAAAAAAAATTCAACATACCTGAGTACCTAATATTGACACCACGTTTATAAAAAATATTAAAATCCGAATTTTAAAAAAATGTAAAACGAAAATAAATGCAAAAATTCACTAAAAAAATTCAACAAATATTGACACTACGTTAATAAATTTTACCGAATAAAAAAAAACGTAAAATTGAATCATGCAATGAATTTTGAAAAAAAATACAAAATTATATAACTCACCATCAGTCGTGTTGAAATTCTCCTACGAAAACTCCATTTACTGAAAATCATCTTCATTGGAATGCATTCCTAAAACTAATTAAAAAACTGAATTAATATTGATAAATATGGTACCTAAAAACCTCACAACTACCGAAACCTGCGTAGACCAACGAAGACCAAAACACAACAAAAGCCCCAAATTCAAAAACCAACGACCAACACAACGAAAGCCCCAAATCTGAAAACCAACGACCAACACAACGAAAGCCCCAAATTCGAAACCAACGACCAACGCGACAAAAGCCCCAAATTGAAAAACAACATCGAAATTTGGAAAAAAAAGACAAAACGACCAAGGAATTAATACATCGAAAATAAAAAATCAGACGAAACGATCATCAAGAAAACGAATAACGAAAAAAACTTGCACGACTAAAACTCTATCAACACCTAGCATCTCGCGAGACGTCACCACCTCGATGATCATCGAAGAACTAAAAATTGAAATTTGAAAACGTAAAAATCACACAAACAATACCACCTAAGGTACCTCATCCACCCCTATACCCTCACTACAAAAATAGAATTCTCTGACAAAGAATAAAAAAAAATCATGACCTAACAAGCTCTCTGATTGGATCCAACTCCTAACTCATTTCCCCCACTTTCCAAGAAAGGATTCAAATGCCTTACGAAAAGAATTAAATAAAAGATGACTCACTGAACAGATACGCCGACCGAATGACAATTCTAATAAATTTTTTACACTTCTATAGAACCTATTCAACAATAAGATGACTCAGAAATGAATCTTAGATAAGGCGAGATCGAAACGTAACCAAAAAAGGCAATCTATTGTATGAGGGTTGTAAAAATGCGACGCGTTGGAATTTTGGGCAGATGATGAACAAAATTTAATGAAAAGAATTCCAATTCGAGACCGAGATACTTGTTGGGGTTTTCCGTTCTATTCAAACCAGAACAATAAAATTCGGAATTTTTGGGTGTCCGATAATCGATTCTAAGGTTGAATTCGAAAAATAAAATTCCGGTCACATATTTGTTTCGTGAATACAACCGTTTGCAAATGTATCACTTGCAAGACACGGTAAATAAAATTATACCAGAATTAGCTGATACACAAGACAGTCAAACCTGGAAACTCGAATACCTTCATGACGTCACTACTCCTACCACTGAATGCCGTTGAATATTTTACGTCAGTTTTAAACAGTTTAGAATTTATTGAAGAAGTTTTCCAGCTCCAAATTTTTTCCTCGTAATTTTTTTCTCAGAATTTTCTCAACTGAAATATTTTTGAGCTCTGACATATGTAATTTAATTTTCTCCACTGAAATTTTTTTCTGAAGAATTTTTCCATCGTTGAACTTTCATCTTTTTTGAAAAGAATGATTTTTGTTTGATTGACGCCATAAAAATTTTGAGAAAAAAATTCGAGTTGAAAAAATTATGATTGGACGTGGAAAATTTTCAGATGTGAAAATTGCAGTGTTGGCAAGTTGTTTAAAACACTTTCGTTTAAAACGTTTAAAACATGTTTAAAACCAAGAAAAAAAACAAAATCTTGTTTTATACAAAAAAATGTTTTAAACAGTTTTTTTTTGTTTTAAACATGTTTTTTTCTATCTGGTTGTTTTTTTTCAAAAATGTGTTTTTTAATATAAAATTGAATAAAAATTTTGGCTCTCAAGTTTCGACATCATTATTCAGGTGATATGTATACTACAGTACAGCTTGTCGCACCCCTTGTGCAATAACAACACATCTCAAAAAAATTTGACCTTTGTATTTTTTCCTGAAACGTGCTCATCTTTGATCAGTTTTCTATTTAAATCAAAAATGAAGAAGTTCATTTTTTTTTTAGATGTGTTGTTATTGCACTGGAGGTGCGTTGTGTCCTGTGTAGTGTACACCGATAACTTCTTTTATTTCCTATATTGGAAAACCTAAGATCAGTTTTATTTTTCCGAAGATATTTCATATTTGCCAAAAAGTTGAGAGTATCTCACAAAATTCTCATTTCTATTTCTACTTCTCACCCTCCCCTCCCCCCCAAAAAATCAAAAAGAACTGTAATAGTTTATGATGAACAAATTTGCTCAAATTCTTTTTAAAAATTTATCAAATGCCATAAAAAATTAAGTATTAACAATGTGAAAAAATCTTGAAAGAAAAAATTTTTGTATTTCGAACAGGTTTTTTTTTCGTTTAAAACGTTTTTTTTTGTGTTTAAAACACGTTTTTTTTGTTCCTAATTAAAACATGTTTTAAACAAAAAAACGTTTTAAACAAAAAAAAACATCCCAACATGTTTTTTTTTAAAAAAACTGTTTTTTACCCAACACTGGAAAATTGCGAGAAAATAAAATTTTTGCGACGTCAATCAAACAGAAGTCATTCTTTTCAAAAAAGATAAAATTTCATTTTCAAAAAATCATCACAAAAACGCGAATAAATCGCATTATGGTATTCGGTATTGAAATCTTCAAGTATTATAGGCGTAGGCTACATGGGTGATGTAAGGCAAACCGTTGAAAAAATATAATCAGTAACACCTTTTATGGTATTATGAAAGATTTTACAAAATATGGCTAGGTACCTCAACCGTTCTCATCTTGGGTACGAAATAAATACGTACAATGAATAAAATCAATACTTATTTATGCGATAGCTAATACAAAATGATACGTACCTCTACCTACTACCTACGTAGGTATAGGTACATGCGAGTGACGACATTTCAAGTAGGTACATAGGTAGTAGGTACTTCAGATATTAACTATGTACAATGTGCATACATTTGCATTGTTTCAGTGATTCTAACATTATACATTATCGACCAACTATACTCAATTCTTAAAATCTCTTAAGAATTGCGCGTTGTTTTTAAATACGAATTTGTACAAATCATCCGCATAATTGAAAACATGGAGAATTAGAACCAATATCTACCATAAATTCAATATTGAAAAAATATATAATAGGTATATATTCCGATGGTTGCACAGGATGCTTACACTGGTAATCAATCGTTATTGTACTTCAAACGAAAAAAGGAAATGAAAATCGTCCAACAGTTCCGATTCGGAGTTTGATTTTTTCATTTCACAATTTTCTGAAGCGCCATCGCCATAAAATAAATTCGAAAAAAATTCGAATAAAATAGCGGGCTTCAATTAGCAATAATTACGTAGTACAATTGTCGTTTTGCTGTTGTTATTAATCATTCATTCGTTCGTTCGTTCGTTCATTCATTCATGTATTTATTTATTCCGGCTGGCGGCGGGGGCAGTGGTAGTGACCGAAGGATGAATTACGCTAGCGGTGCTCGTAGAGTCCAGCAACGGTTCAAGGGTTGATGATTCGAGTGTGGCGTATTTTTTAGTAAACACGGGCCCATTTAACGCTTCGATTAATGAAACACGTTCGTAACCCGGCGGAATGCCTTCGTTCATCTGCTCACGCACAAACCATTCAGCAGTGCTTTATGTCAAATCGTTTACGCACTATCGTTAAGCTATAATTATTACAACTCACCTCGGATATGGATGCCAACGATTCGGAGATTTTATGCATCGCTTTTATCTGCAGTAGAGCTCTGAAGGGAGATCTACAAATGGGGCAGTTGTTAGCTTGGTAGCGCAGCGAATCCGCGCAAGCCTGACACAAGCAAAGATGTCGACAAGGTAATATCAAAGTGTCACGCACATCGCTCATACAAATCACACACTCTAGTCCACCGTCTTCGATTTCATCTTCGGCGCCTTCCTGAAAAAACAACATGAACAAAACGGCGTGCCGACCATAAATATCAACGCAATAAGCGAAACGCGTGTACCAACAGGACATCTCAATACTTAATAACTTACTTTGGCGACTTCGTTGATTTTATTCTCAATACCATACATTTCCTGCAGTAAATAAGATAAACCGTCTACGAATAATTTTTGCTTCAGCGCTTTGAGAGAATAAGAATCGTCAGAGTGACGTTCGATAACTGCGAATGTGGTATGCGATTGACGTCCTTCTGCAATCGAATAAAATAGGTACGGTAAGAGGAAAAAACAGCAGCAGAGATAAGATTGTTGATACTCGGGTTACAGATACCCGCGGATTTTTCTTCAAGATTTGTTTTCAAGCCCCTTACCGTCTAGTCCTTCGAGAGCCACGCAATGAATCGCAACGGGTATAACGTCCTTGTCACAGTTATAGAATAAATCTTCGTCGGAATAAGAACTCGGATCGAAACAATGACAGTTTTGCGAGAATTGTTGATTAGCGCCGCGTTTATAGTAATACACGTCGGAAGTCAATTTTTCATCTTTACATACATATCTGAAAATACAAGACAGACCTGAAGTAATAGTATCAGTCAGCATTGGGAAAACAGCGTACCAGAAAAAATAGGAATGTCGTTCAGTTAATTGAAAAATACAGAAAAGTAGTACAGTTTGATATACGAGTACACGTACTTGATACCATTCAACGTACTTTCTTCCGTACAAAAGTAATAAATAGTAATCGAACATCTAACGTCTGTATCGAAGACAAACTCCACATTGTACGATGTATTTTTCTGTTGATCGCTGACGCGAACAAATCGAACTGATTCCCTTCTGATGTTCACCAAACATTTTAAAGGTAGAGTTGGATCACCAGTTTGTGGCGGTGGATAAGGGAACTGCGCATCATTTCACAAACATATATACATTAATGATTAGTAAATTTTATCCGCTACACGCTACGCGGAATCTGAGACCTTTCGGTTTTACACATAATTTCATCGGAGAATTTTATACCGCATATCGCAGAAAGGTAATCATAACGTCGCGGCGATCAATCAAACAAAAAATAGGAGACACAAAAGTGCGATAGCGTGTATAAATTTTAATCAATCAAATATAAAAATATGAAACCATATAGTATCAAGGTTGGGTTACCGGAATCGGTTTGCTGCCAAGAAAATTCAAATCCATATTGTCGCCAAATAAATACGCTTCAGGCTGAGGTGCATCGAACTTTTCTCCTCCCATTATGAAATAATTTGAAAAATAATTTCCTGTAAAAAACAAAAAAAAAAACAATATTTCAGACGTAATCAAGTATATTTAAGCTGATCGTAATAATTATTTTGAGGCACGTTGCGTTTGATGGCAACTGAACTGTCGAGGTAGCGGTTACTTCTTACCCGATTTAGTGGGATATCTGTAGGCTTGATTGGACAACAAGTCGGTTTCTTCATTTCTGGTATTTTGTCTACTAGTAAAGGCTCCCATCATTAAAACATTCTGAAACGTTGACTCGTAAAAATCAAGATTGCACGGCAGATGCTACTAATTTCAACAGCTGACTTTGACTAATGGTTCAAAAAGGCATATTAAGGAGATAACATTAAAATGAGGATTTACGATTTTTAAATTCAAGTCTTAAATCATTTCGGCAACTGTACTCACGAATAACTCGATGTTTTCACGAAAAATTGACGATTTTGCACTCGTAACAAATAACAATCCAGAAACAAAATCATCACAAAAACAAGCATCGGAAAACAGAGCGAACGCAACGGGACAACGGGAGTGCAAGTTTTAAGTTTTTATCACAAATGACTTTGATTGGTCTACGCCAAGATGTTCTATACCTATATGACCTATAGCGGTAACCTTACCAGTTTCGGTTTGTTCGGTTACGGCCGTACGTTGAACGGTACGCTTTCACATGCGCTTTGGTTGTAGTAGTCAACGAACTTGCAATAAATTCAAATTTTCAAGAACCTTTTACAATAGATTTCATTTTTTATACAACGTTTATTACGCATCGAAGTATCTATGTACCCTACGCCTACCATGTACAGGTCTAGCTGATACCAAAATCTTGCTTTGTTTTTTTTTCGGGGGAAAGGGTTGAGCATTTCAAAAACTTAATCGACTCAATGGTCCAAACAAGTCAACAGAGTAGACAAAATAATTGATTTTGAGATCATCGAGTAATTTGAATTTGATTAAGTATGATGAGTGATCGGTTGAAAAAATAAACAGTGATGCAAGCATCACAAACTTTCCGGACAGGTGTGAAAGAAAAATCAACGAAAGTATTACCTAGGTACCATAATTACTAATTCCTAGGGAACAAAACGGCAAAACGGCATCGGGTGCATTCGGCTGCTTCCGAACCTGTTCGTTTGACTTGTTTTTAATTTTTCATTCATTTTTACTCGCGTACGTCAGCTGGAGTGAAATAAATGATTGATTTTTACTTAAAATTTGAATTTTTTTTGTCATAAATATAAATTGTTTTTAATTTTTCATTCATTTTTACTTACACAGGTCGTCAGCTGATCAATCATCAATTTCATTAATGAAATTAATGATTGATTTACTCAAAATTTTTATTTTTTGCATCAATATAAGAGTGAAATTGTCATAAATACAGGGATGGAAAACCTTTATAAAAAAATAAAGGTTTTCGGTTTGGGTAAAGGTTTTCGTGAAAAAATGAAGGTTAAGGGTTCTAGTTATTTTTCAAAGCAAAAATAAAGGTTTTTTAGGGGTTAAGGTTCCAGAACCGGTTCCGGTTCCGGTTCCGGTTTCCATCCCTGCATAAATATGAGATATTTTATTTTGCAAATGAAATTATTAATTTCACGACTTTCAAAAAAAGGAAATAAAAAATAAAAAATAAAATCAATTGGTATTCATACTGGAAAAGAAAAAATTATACTTAATATAAGATATTTCGGACTTTGAAGAAGTAACTTTTGTTTAAAATATAATTATTAAGTAATATTCTGTAGCACCAACGAAATGAGATATTTTAAAAATTTAATCAATATCTCAATTTCAAAAAAATTAAAATTGAAAGTAATATTTCATAGTTCATATAAAATATAAGATACTTTTATCTTACCAAGTCCAAAGTATCTTATTTAAGTACATATAACTTTTTCTTTTCCATTACGAATACCAATCGATTTTATTTTTATTTCATTTTTTTGAAAGTTGTGAAATTGATAATTTCATTTGCGAAATATCTCATATCACAATTTTACTTTAATATTGGCGCAAAAAATAAAAATTTTGAGCAAATCAATCATTTATTTCACTCCAGCTGACGTACGTGAGTAAAAATGAATGAAAAATTAAAAACAAGTCAAACGAACAGGTTCGGAAGCAGCCGAATGCACCCGATGCCGTTTTGCCGTTTTGATCCCTAGGAATTAGTACCATAATTGTCTGAATTTTGCCCATGAAAAAAATAAGCTTACTCTTTTATGTGTATTATATGTTCGCTGGAGAAAAATATACGTTATCTTGAAAGAAAGAGGCAAAAAAGCTGACGCGAGATATATTTGGTTCTCTCTAAATACGTCCTCCCATCGATAAGGAGAGAAATAATTGTTATCGCGTTTTAGATTACGATTACATGCAATGTAACGCGGCAAATGACCAAACTCAAAGATTTTTGGATTAAATTGCTCGTAAAAATTTTTCTGGTGAACCTATCGATCTGAAATTTTGGCATAGCCTTCCTTTTTGCAAACCCCAACTCCTATTAAAATTTCAACGAAATATTTAAATTAGGACGGACGTAATCGTGTTCACAGACATTTTTTATCCCACATACATACATACATACATACATACATACATACATACATACATACATACATACATACGGAACATCACCTGGAAAATGGTCAAAACGAACTTGTACAAAGTCAGATTTTGTCTAAACTCAATATTGACGAAAACGAATTTCGACCCGAAAACAATACTTTCCTTACAACGCTTCGCGCTGTCCGGAAAGTAAAAATACTAACCGATTGAAGAGATACCGCTGTATGAAGCACTCTTACGTCGTGACTTCGTAAATCGAAATACTTTATACGTACACCAACAATTTTAATGCGAAACTGAGGAAAATTGGAGGGAAAAAATAATGAGAATTCCTACGATTTTTACATATTTTTATATAGTCTTTACAAAACTGAAAACTGAAAGACAAATCTCAAGTTTTTAAAACGTTTTCAATAACAAAATAAAACGAATATCGAAATAAAATTAGTAATAACTAATAAAGCATACGCAGCCTAATCAAGTTCCATTTTGCCCGTAGATGAATTTATAAAAAAAAATAAACAGGAACGAGCGAATGAACAAGAAAGTCGAATCATTCTAATCAAGTAAAAATAATAGGTACAAAACACAAAGCGATGTTGATTAAAAAGAAACAAAAAAAAAAAGAAAGAAAACTAACATCAAAATGACAGGTACTTATTTTCTTAAAACGAAAATAACACAATTGTAAAACGAACTTCTAAAACGCAAATGAGTAGTACATAGATAAACCTATTCAGAATTTTAAGCAACTGCTCGAGATGCAATTTTCGCGATAAAGTTACATCATCATCTCTTAAAATTATACCTATACTAGAATATTGTGTACATGATAGTGACAGCTCATGCGACAAATTTGCACATTGTTTAGTTGTACAAAAAAAAAAACAAGGAAACAAAAAAATTAAAATTACAATTAAAAAAAAAGACACACTTTCAAAATCGCTTATTCAAAGTAATAGAAATTATTTTGCGGATAATTTACATAAAATTCAATACATAAGAGGAAAAAAGGTATAAAAATAACGCTCTGAAAACCACGAAAGTAAATGGAAAACAAACAGAGTGCAAATCAACAAGAATTATTAAAGTTTTCGAGAAAAAAAGAATCAGACTCTTTTGATTTCCTAATCCATTGTCCTCTGGAATTACTTTTCAACGCGTGGAAAAATACGTTTTTCGCGAGTTGATAACTTGACGCCATTTCTTTATAGGTGAAATAGGAGGTCGAAGCGGCTTTAGTCGCTTCGATATTCTTAAAAATAACTACGTAAATATTTAGGAACTGTTTGAACAAATTCAATTTAGATAAACGAGATACAGAATCTTGCGATGTTTGCCCAGTTTTGGTTTTAATAAATTCCACCGTCGGTTCGCATACCACCCAATTCATACAGGATTTTCCCGGTTTAACATTGATAACGATTTTGCTATTCGTGATACCTTCGATAGATGGTTTGTTCAATTTGTACGAATTGGGCAGATTCTCCAACGCTCCACTCTCGACTCTTTCGTAAAGAGCTCTTACCAAATTGGCTGGAAAAAAAAAATAAAAAATGAAATCTGTATTTAAAGATGTAACGACTAGCTGTTGAAACGTATTGGTACGTACATTATACGAACAGCACACATAACTGCTTGTTTTCCAATGTAAATTTGATTTTCATGCTTACCTCTATGAAAAATATCGCCGATAAGAATACCTTCGAAATACACCGGCTGCAAAACGTGCGACAGTAACGCCCCTTGAGCGCCTAGTACGTTGGAACGCATCAATTTGGCAGAACAACACATCAGGACCATCTGCTGACCTTTCATGTAATCCTCAAACGTAGGACTGATACCCATATATTCGGTTACAGGTATGCCTCCCATTCCGGATTCCAATTTCACTCTTAAAACGCCCCGTTTTTCTATCAGCTTTGGGCGGTCTGGATTTTTGGCTGCAGAAAAACTAAACACTCGACCATCTCCACACGGAGCGGAGCTTACGTACAAATAGAATTTTACTCCACTTTTAACTTTATAACGCCCGTCATCGAGTAACTCCAAGATGGTTTCGTTGCTGCTACTTAACGAAAGATTCAATTGAGAGTACAAGAACAACATTAAACACCGCCTGCTTAATATTTCAGCGTGACAATCGAACAAAACATTCCCATCTTTCGATACTTGATCACCGCGAAGACATTTATTACCTGTTAACAAATTTAACAACCATCGTTATTCACTTTCAGCAAAGGTGTATCCATAAAACTGTAGGTACATACTTCAATTCGTTTAAAAGAGTATCTAAAGTAAGAATAAATTATTTTTTCAGCGTTGCACCACTTAAGAAATTAATCATATAAGTAGATACATATATTATCAAATCAACATCATTCGTAGAAGTGAACGCTTTTCTTTGAAATGATGTTAGTAGGAATATGTTGACCGGTAAAAATCATCGGGACCGATTTTCCATCATTTTTCCAATTTTCGAAACAATATGCACAATGCATTTCCCCTCAATTTTGAAAAAATGTCCTGCGTGAAGGTTGATGATGGAAAACCGCCGCACAATGATTCATCGGATTAAAATATTCATTACTTAAACATCAATTTAGGGAAATTTTTTTCAAAAATAAAAATTGATTTGTCACCAAATATTGAAAAACTACAAAAAATATAATTTTCAAGGACCTCTGAGTTTGCCAATGGTATTTTTACGCAAATAAATACATCCATACTTACCTACTACATACAACAATTTTTAAAAAGGTTTTGAACAGTAAGATTTTAGGTTCCAGTGGGAAGGGATAAACGTGAAGGGTGCTGCGTTGAGAAGTGAAATTTTCACGAACAATTTTTTGCCCACACATCTTGCCTCTCCCTCTTCAGCTTTCGAAAAAAAAAAATGAAAAATGATCACTCCATGAACACCGACTCAGCTAAACTGTTTACAAAAATTGAAAAAAAAAAAACTTCATTTAACCCGCAAACGTCATTGGTAAAGCATTTCCAACACCAATGCGAAACTGCATACATATTACTGACTTGAATCCCCCAATGTGTTATTTCCTATCTAAATTCATGGGATCTGTTTTTGGCTTTTTCGAAGGGTGATTGGCAAGCTCAGAGGTACTCTGTATCCAATAACAAATTATGTACGGCTACATTGATAGATTGACACCTTCACATTCATTTGAAACTTTCGAAAATTTTAAAATTTTCACAGTTCGGTTATTTATATTATTATTTTGGAATGCATGCGTATAAGTACAGATGTAGGAAAAAACCTGTTGGCGGCTGTAAAAATTACATGCTAGCATTCACTTATACGAATGAATAAATATACAGGTAGAAAGGTGCGCAATACACGCAAACACACCATTCACTCGTTACTACTGTGAGAGCGCGTTCGCCTACTCGTGAGGTCTGAAATTTTGTACTTGAACAGTAAGAAGTGAGCATTTCAATATTCTTATGTGAAAATCGTAGATATTTCAAGTTTTTCGGCCTTTTTTATTCGTCGATTAGGGATTAGGGAATGCTTAAGCACAATTTATACCGTATAGGTATGCAATATGTATGCATGCATTATGCATACATGCACTTACGCGAAAAGTGTAAAGTGAAAACCATTTTTACATCAAGGTACTACCGGGTTCTAATTTCAAAATATGACGGAGGAGATACAATCGTGTTGAATTTTCATGCGAAACACGACAATGAGCTATTAGGAAATTCCTACTTTTATATAAGAACCTCACAAATGATAGATTACAGGCATAGGAAAAAGTGTGCCGAAGACCTAACTACCAGCTTCTCCGAAAAAAAAAAAACAGACACGCGCACACAGTAGTTAATACCTAAATACGTCGAAGAGAGGACTTGCATTTACACAAGAGCGAAATGAGGATATCAATTTTAAAAATACATGTTGATTATATAATTAGCTTTCTTCCCATTCCACAACAGAAATGAATTAAAAGCAGACAAAAATACGTTTAAACCTCTGAACTTTGAAATCGTAAGTTATTCGAGAAAATGTGAGTATTTGACCCCTTCAGATTTACAAAGTCTTGAGCAAGTCCGCTCTTCTGGTGTACCTATTAGTAAAAAGTAACACATACACACAAAAGAGAAGAAAAGTAACGTTAATTTTAAATTAAGAAAAGTAATTAAAATAAAATAAGGAAAGAAAAAGAAAACCAAATGTTTGTGAAATTTACCAGTACAAACGCAAATGACGGTAGCATTTGACATATCACTATTTTGAATCATTACAATGCCAGAGAGTACACTGTACCTTTGCAAATGATCAGGATACGATTGTACCACCGCATTGTATTTATTTTGGACGAGAGACGCGATAAAATCACAAAAGCTGTAACATCGCGAGTTCTTATGAGAACATTCTTCCAGCGAAGATTGCATCGTATTGAAGTCAGTTTTCGTCGGGTGCATATGCGTTTCACAATCAGAGTTCTCATCAATAGACGGTTGGAAAAGTTCGTCTTGTTCGCTACTGTCACTGACGGCCGAGCCGTCGTTTTCATTAGCAATTCTAGGAAATAGTTCCTTCAACGCTTTAATCGTAGCGTTGGTTTTCGCTTTTTTAATACTGGACGAATTCTCCGAATACACTCTACCATTGATGTGTAAGTGAGCTAAGAATTTGTTATCGTTGCTGTCGACCGGAATCACTTCGAAAAGAAAGGAATCTCTTTCGAATAACGTGTACAATGCCGTGATGGTATTCGGATTCTGACATTCTTCGATACCTAAAGCTTGCTTTACCACGCGTTCTAAAATGGTACTTTTGATCTCCTTTCTCTTGGGTGGCAACAGGTGAGGGTCTACGCAACTCGCGCAATCTCTTTTGATTTTTTTTTGCACATTTCCGTTACACGTATTGTTCGAATGAAGCTTATCGCATTTCGCAACCACTTTCAAAGTCGTATTACGCGAGGTTTCACGAACCGTACTACCATTACTCTGATCTCTTGAACAGTCAATCGTGGTATCCGCCACAGAAACTCCATTTTCCGCACATTTTTCGGGCTCCTTTTGCAAATCATTCCAAAATAAGTGTTTCAAAGCTTTCGTGGCAACGTCGTTACGAGCTTTCTTTTTTTGACTAGAAACACTCTCGAACACCAAACCATCGATACAAAGCGTAGCTTTGAATGCATTTTTTAAATCTGTAACGGTAATG
Source organism: Pseudococcus viburni (assembly GCA_033439095.1). Taxonomy (NCBI): domain Eukaryota; kingdom Metazoa; phylum Arthropoda; class Insecta; order Hemiptera; family Pseudococcidae; genus Pseudococcus; species Pseudococcus viburni. The sequence goes on along the minus strand of JAVBJF010000481.1, from coordinate 194,448 downwards.
AGAAAACTGTCTTTTTCAAACAGAGCGTATAACGCTCCGATGGCGTTGGGATTGAAAACACTTTCGAACACTTGCTTCAATAGTTTTCTCAATATTTCAGGTTTCACGTTTTTTCTTTTCACCGGTTGCTCGAAAGAATTGTCGGATAAATCGTTGGACTTTGTTTCGTTTACCTCCATCGATGGTGAATTATTTTTATTTTTGTTCTTCTTCTTAATCATCGCGCAATTTCATTCCTGTAAAAAATTAATTTGAATTAATAAGTTGTGAAGCTATATTTATTTGTTATGAATCCGAAACGCAGTTTAAAAATAATATTCAACGTCACAATTTTTGCGAGACATGAAATTTCACCGTACTTAGTCATTCACTACCAAACGCAAAATAATACTTGAAACAACTTCTTCGTTTTTCAAATATTATGCAACTGAATCGCCGTAATCGACGAATTGATTTCAATTTCGGAATAGTATAAGAACACTTTTACGGAACATTCAAAATCAAAGAGAGAATCGTGCGAGACAACAAAAAACTAAAAATTGATAATTATTATTATTAGGAAAGTGAGATTGCGATTGCTTTTCAGAGGCAGACCCAAGTCGTTTTTTAGTTTTTTTTTTTTGTTTTATCCAAGTCTCTGAGCGATGATTTCTTTAGTAAGTAATGAACGAAAAAATTCAGTGCCATACAGATCTTTACGTTAATCTTGAAGAGTGCCTGCTCTATTGTTTGTACTTGAAATTTTCTTCAAAGCCGGTACATGTTTGTACTATTTATGTAGTTTACATTCGATACCGACCATAGGTATAAACAAACCGTTCATAACTCGCTTGAAACTCACTATAAGTACGGGCAAATCACATTTCCAAATTTCACACATTTCTGGCACAAAAAATTACATAAAATTTAATCTATACTAGAATCGTAGCGACTTTTCCGTTACAGTTAAATTTCATTAATTTTATGGGAACTCACCAATGGATTCAACCAGGAATTTATATTTAAAACGTTTTCATTTCACAGAAGGCAACTTGGTAATTTTCAAAATGATTATCCAAAATAAAGAAATCTCAAGCCGACAACAACACAAAGTACCGAAAATATTAATTAGGTAATAATATTATCAAATCAACTAATCAAGTGATTCCGTCAATGTTTTAGCTCAAGCTTGCTAGTCGCCAGTCAAATCAACATACATATAACATCCTTTTCCTTATCCATTATTCCTTTATTCCCTTTGAAGATTATTCCCCATTCCATTGCGTTCGGCAGTATTCGGTTGGTTCCGATCTTCCGAAGCGGTACGAAAGATTAGGATTGGATGATTTAGGTTTTTCCAATCGACCATTTGAGCAGCATGGTCACAAATAGGTAATTAAGTAGGTAGTTCTTACCGGTCACGTCTACACGTCACGAATCACGAATCACGATTCGAAATTCGGATTTCTCATTTCATCTCCTGTTTCGGACAGTACATCTACATGTTATTTTGTATCCGTATAAATTGTGTAATAATTAAGTAATTAGCAGTTTTATTCGTTATAATTATGATTAGAAATTAGGGTGCGAAATGAATAAGTCTGCAGTCTGCATTCATCTTATTTTTTCATTTTGTTTTCGGATACATATTTGATATCCTCTCTCTTTGAATATATCGGTATATTCACTACTGGGGTGTTACACGGTATTACAATAATTTTGTAGAATATCCGGAAGAAATGTGTACGAACGACATGAACTCGTTTTTATGCTTTACTTTTTGATTCACTCCACTTTAGCAGTAATAATTACGTTCAATCGATGGCGTAGTTTTGCTAGTATTTTAATCACAAATCGCGTATTTATCATGTAAACTGAATGTTTGGTCAGCTTTACTCGTTGTTTTCTTCTACCCAGTATCGACTCGTCAGCGTTCAGTTTCACGATTTCATCGGTCATCAAGAATGCAAGAAATGTAAGTTACAAAGTTAGAAATGGGACTACGTCTCTTTCAATTTTGATGTTTTTTCATCTATTTTGTGACGAATATTTCAGACTAACGATGAAGATTGAGTGTGACCTATTTCTATTAGGATTACAAATATTTTGTTATCGCATTTTTTTATAATAGTCTTCGCTGAAGACTGATTTTGTTTGATTTTGAAATTTGATTCATTTACGTGTTGCAGCAGTGAATCTGAAATTAGAGCGAATTTCAACGAATTATGCCGGCTCTGCGCGTCGATCGACAATGTGAAGATTGGACTATTCAGCGAAGATGGGATAAAACGGCAGTTGTGTAAAAAAATCCAAACTTGTCTTCCTTTTAAGGTTACCTATCAGCCACGTACTCGACTGAATTTCAGCTACAAACCTTCCCCCCGTTGCTAATCGTTGTTTGTCTGGTATCGTTCAAAGGTTGAAGAAAATGATGGCTTACCGAAATCGTTATGTTTCAAATGCGTGTACAATTTGGAAACTACTTACGAATTCAGATGCAAATGCATTCAAGTGAATAGGGATTTGGAAAAGCATTTACATCAATTGGTAAATATCATCTGTGTGTGTTTTATTAATTATACGGAACATTGTTATCGTTGCTTGCATATGTGTTGGTTTGAACGCAAGCCTGCTGGCAACGGTTTTGTATATGTAAATGTGTATCCATGTAGGTACTATGTACGTTACGCATACAATTTCATTATTTGTTGTAGGAAAGAGATGAACGATCAAAAAATGTGATATCTGGTCGGACTTATAAAATTCATCCCGAAGTAAGGTGCCATGCCCGTTTCGAATCGCAAACTAAAACAACGCCTTCTATATTGGTTTATCGTTACAGGTTTCAATCTTCGCCATATCCACGGACTCGAATAAAGAAAAACAGGATGAAGTCAAATGTAATACACCTATGGATTGCGAGGAAGAATCGCCAAATCCGATGGATTTTCTTGAAGTACAGTCGATAAAATTACACGTGATTATAATTATATTCGATGATACGTTTTTGACCATCGGACGACGTATGTCGAATGCTAATTTACGTTTACGTTTGATTATTCAATTTCAGGTTGGCGTTAACTCGGAAGAGGGTTCGAATATCCGTCCAAAGTGAGTATATTCCTATTCGTGTAAATTTATCCGTATCCGTATTGGGCTTTGCATTTCTACCGTTTGTAATGATTTGTTAGTAGACCCCATTCGCAAGATGGTAAAAAATCCAGTTTTTGGAAGACTGATCGAAGATGGTTATCCGTCGAACATAAACCGCTGCATAACGATTCGTTGGTAGGTATGAGAGAAATTGATGTGTAGCCGTAAATGTTGCGGAAACTAATCGTCGTTTTTTTTTTGTTCAATTCGATTCGTTTTTCAGCTACAAAGTGATACGGCGAAGATGAATATGAAGTATTTCGACACGTCGACGCCGGACGATAACGGAAGCCGACGTAAAAGCTGTAATCCGCGAAGAATCGCTCGGGAAAATGAGGAGTGCGCCGACTACGGCAACAGCACGTGTTCGTCGTTGTTTTCCGTCACTACAGCGGGTGTGATCTCGGCGACAAAATCCGTTTGTCGAATAATCGACGACGGTACACCGGACGATGGTAATTCTCACCAACAAAAAAGAGACGGCGAAGAAAACGAAGGCGACGCCACCGATGAGGACGAATCATCGTCCCGGCAGCAAGAAAGATTTACATGCTTACTGTGCGAGAAAAATTTCTGCTTACGTTCGTCGTTGAACAAGCATTTTTCCTCAATACACGGTATCGAGCCGTACGAAGTGTTGTCGTCGCCGTCGCCATCGATGTCATCCTTGCAAACGCGTCCGCTGCTTTCGCAATCGTTTATAACGCAGTTGGCGGAATCTACGTCGTTATCTGTAGCTGACGCGGCTAAACCCGAAGAAGATCTGGAGAACATGATGGAGCAAGAGACGGTGATATTTTGCGAGGTGTGCCGTCGCGAATTTCAAGATCGCGCCAGTCTGTGGTTGCACATGGTTCACGCGCATCGCGAAGAAGCGAGCGTATCGTGCGGTATTTGTTTGAAAATTTGCTGCGACAATATAACGTTAATCGAACACGTGAATACGGCGCATTCGGGTGACAAAGCGGTAGTTCAACGTCGGTACTCGTGCCAAGTGTGCGGTCGTCAGCACGATTCGCGTCAAAAATTACTGAAACACGCGACGCTGCACACGCTGATCGACAATCAGGGTCAAACCATTCAGCCCGAGGAGATGGTCTCGCTAAATAACGCGTTCGCGCCGCGCGAATGTCCCGTATGCCGGAAACGATTTTTCAACGAGGAGAAACTCAATCATCATACGCGAAATTTTCACAACGATGCGAACGACACGACGCTTTCGCCGTCCACCGTGTACAAATGCGAATTGTGCGCCTCGGCGCACGCCACTCGCATCGACCGCTGGTGGCACATGTACTATTCGCATTTGGACGACGCGCGCGTCACTTGTCAGCGTAAAAACTGTCGCAAAATATTCGTGTCCGCGACGCTGAAAGAGGAGCACGCAAAAACGCACCACGAATCGCAAGGCGATTTCACCAACACGTGCGAGATATGCGGCAAACTGTGGGAATCGCGCACCGTTTTCTACAAGCACATGATGAACGTGCATCCGAAATGTCTGCCCACCATATGCGGCATCTGCATGAAAATCTTCAGCAACGTGCCGGAGTTGAGGGAACACGTGCAGGCCGACCATCCGCCGTTGGAGGAGAGCGGCGGCATTTGTTGCGACGTGTGCGGACGACCGTACGCGGAACGTTCCAAAATGCTGCGCCATCGACGCGTGCACAACGTCACCGACGGCGTTCCTACCGCCACCAGTACGGCGAAAAGAAAAGACGATCTGGTGTGCAGCTTCTGTCCAGAGGTCAGCTTCGACCGATACGAGGATATCGCTCAACATCGTCGCACCGTTCATCAGCTGTTCGTTTGCGACCTTTGCCCGAAATTTTACAACGGCAACAACCATCTTTGGAAACACGTTAGCAAACAACACAAAGGCGATCCGAACGTCACATGTAACCTGTGCTTGCGTACGTCAGCCAGCCGAGCGCATCTCGAACGTCATAAAATCAAATACCATTCCGATCCGGTCGATAAGCTGCTTAGTAAGCAGCAACAACAGCAACAGCAACAACAACTACTTCTACATCAACAGCAGCAGCAGCAGCAACAACAACAACAACAACAACTCGCAGCGATGCCGCAGCAGCAGCAGCAACAACAACAACAACAACTGCAGCAGCAGCCACCGCCGACGCCGCACAAATGCGCTCTATGCGGTAAACTGTTCCGCATACGAAGCCTACTTAAAAAACATTCTAAATCGTGCAAAGGCGTAAAGGCTATCGGCGCTTCGGCTGCTGCTGCGGCTAGCCTGACAGCCAAAGTGTTACCGGTAAACGGAGTGTTTCCTTGCTCCAAATGCAGCAAAGTGTTCCAGTTGCAGAGCGTGCTTTCGAAACACGTGAAAAATTCGCACGCTCAGCACGCCTGCGAGGTATGTCAGACGGAAGGCGAAGTTAGCGCATTCGACACGAAGAAAGCCCTGCTGCAACACATACGCGAACGGCACGCCGACAATCACGAGCTGGTGTGCGACGTGGCCGGTTGCGGCAAGGTGCTACGTTTGAAGGCCGACTTGAAGAAGCACAAGCTGGAGCACCAACGGGGCTACTTCACCTATATTTGCGAAATCTGCGGCGATATGTTTTCGAATCGTAAAAAACTACGTAAACATCTGGTCACGTATCATAAGGCAGACGTCAAGTACTTGTGCGCAATCTGCGCTTTCATTTACCAATCTGTGGACGAACTGGTGGAGCACGTGCACGGCGCGCACTCTTTCGTGCTGCACCGACCGTGCACGTGCCAGATTTGCGGTAAAAATTGGACCGTAAGCAGCAAAGTGGTCGATCACATCGCCAAGGTTCACGGCCAACAATACAAACCGTGTAAAATCTGCTGGAAAGTGTTCACTGACGATCAAGCCTTTCAGCAGCACACGGATAACCATCCTCCGATCGAAGAAAAAGCTGTCTCCTCCTCCTCCGCGAACGCCACCGCCACCATGATTCCGTGCGATGACGTTGTTGCCGAAGACGGTCAGTTGGTAGTTGCGCTACCTACATCGCCGCTGCCGGCAGCCTCGTTTTCTTTATCGCGTTCGTCGTCCTCTTGCTCCGTTACGACGGCCGCCGATTCGAGCGCAGGCGACCGCGCTAGCCGATTTGAGTCGCGAAAACGAGACGCGGTCGGCGTAAAAAGGCCGCTACAGTCGAACGAAGAAGACGCTTCGTTGCGCGGCAACGGCAACGACGATGACGACGTTCACGACCACGGCGAAACTGCTAGCAAACGTCTTCGACGCAAGTACAAATGTATTTTGTGTAAGGGAACCTTCCGTTCGGTGGACGAATTGAAAGAACACGAATTGGCCGAACACGCCAACCAACGCCATACTAGCGAGCCGCAGTCGCTGGATGTGGAATATCGTACGACGTCGAATGCAGTCCTCAAGTCGGAGGCGGAAGCTATTTCGACGACGACCTCGGCTTCGGCTTTGGATGCCGCCGCGCATGTTCGCGCGGTAAAAACGACGGTGGAACAGCAGCAACTGCCGCCTCAACAACACCAACAACAACAACAACAACGCGAACGCGTCGATTCGACCAATAACCGAACGGAGCGATGGACCGACATTCGCCCAATCGCGTGCGACTGTTGTGAAAAAATTTGGAATTCTAAAAAACAACTGTGGCAACATCTAATCCGTTCGCACGCGTACGAATCGCAACATACGTGCGGCATCTGTTTGCAAGTTTGTCGCGACTATTTCGATTTGTTCTACCATTTAGACTCGCAGCATTCCGACATGGTGAACGACACGGTCGCCAATCGATTCGCGTGTTTCATCTGCGGCCATTACCACAATTCGCAGAGCAAGCTCGACAAGCACTTCTTGCTACACAAAAACGCGCCGTCTCGTAGCGAATACACGTGCCAGTATTGCCGCAAGATGTACAAATCGGTGGCGTTCTATCGAGATCACATGCGCGTGCACGAAGCCGAACTGCCGGCTGAATCCAAAGCCAAACCGATTTCAGAATTCAGCGGATTCAGCATTAATCATATTCTAGCCACGAAAAACGACCGATCTCGCAGCCTGACCAACCTCGTCGTAACTCCCGTTTCCGGTACCGTGCCCGCACCCGTCTCCGCTACCGCTGCAGTTAAAATTGAAATCGAATGCGACACCGGAACCGAAACCAAAGCGTGTACCGCCGCTTCTGTTAGTCGTAGCGATTACCGTCGTCGGGTAAACGACGCGAATGCGAATGCGAATGCTCGAGACATAGTCGATGCGCTAGCAGACGATAACGGACATGAAGCGAAATGCGCTAGTCGAGACGATACCGTCAAAAACAGCGATTATTCGCCGCCGGACACCGTCGACTACGTTTCGGCTCGAAGGAGCGACGTTGGACTGCAGTTTTTGCACGTTGATCGGCCGAACGAGAGGCGAACGCCGCCGGAAGAAACGCTTTCCGAGGAGTATTCCAACGTTTCGGCTAGCGACGACGAAATCGAAGATTGCTCTTTGAAAAGCAATAGCGACGATAATGACGTCACCGGCAAGGATGTCATGCTGAACGGCGGCGGCGGCGGCGGCGGCGGTGTTGGCGTCAATGTTACCAGTAACGATTTCGCCGCCTTCGCCGTGAATAATAATCAAAAACAACGCTCGTCCAAATTCCAAAATGACAAAATCAATTTTCGCAACTCGACAGGAGACGATTACTTACGAAGAGTGACTGACAATCTTTAGTGCTGCAAGCTTAACGCTTTTTTGTTGCCGTAAGATCGCGACGTAAGCGTATCGTCAACTTTTTAATTTTTATTTTTTACATTTTATCGATAGTACGTATTTCTTATACTTATTTATCCGGCATTGTTCTTTTTTTTTCTTCGCTGTTACCAATGTTTTAGGAATCTAAGTACATGTAAATGTATTTGTGTACGTACGTACATATGTGCATACGTGCAGGTATGTTTGTACGTACGTCTACGTATATTATCAATTACGTTTATTATTCTCATACGTCGTTCGTTGAACTTCTACGTACCTTGTTTATAAGTACCTACGTAGAAGTAGATTGCTCCGTAATATTATTTACCTGCGTATCGAGCTAATTTCCTCCCATCTTTTCCGGCATTCGCTAGTTTTTATTTATAATCGGTTACCGTTACTGTTTCGCTACTCGCGTCTATTTTACATACGATGTCTTATCTCTGGCGCATCCTCTTCTCTCCATCGTTGTAGTAGATTCGGGAATAATTTGTAAAAAAAAATCGCAAGTTTGACGTACAATTTCCATATCTTTTGCGCCTATTTCGTATACAAATCCTCGAAATTTCTTCCACCTAACCACCGTGTCCGAGTCTTATTCTATCTTCGAATGGGGACAGGCGTACGCGTACAAGCGTATTAACCCGATTTTGAAAGTTGAACTTGGTTATTTTTGATTGACATTTATGTTTCGTACCTCTGCCTATACCTAGACCTACCTAGACGTACTGTGTACTATATGGAGGTCTATAGTATTCTGGCCAAAATTGATGAAAACGTAGCAGCCCGAAATGTTGGCGTGAAGATTGTTTTGCAAACGATGTTGGCGCTTTCGCGACATTCGTCCCAACGTTCTGATTTATCTAATCCAAATTTTTTATCTGTTCTATAATGAACCGGTAAAGAGCTTATACTACCGAGTACCTACTAATTATGTAGTAATTTCACCCGAATTTCGTTTATTTTGTATGTGTGACTGTGAAAAAAATTCCAGAATCATTTCGAAACTTACTACGTGTACTTCGTGTAAAATTCAAAATCCAACAGTTTTGGCTTTTGGCTTGGGTATGTATGTACCTTTACTTATTTGGCATTTTAACTGCGTGAGTTGCCACTGTTGAGATAAAATTCGGTCTTGAAACGAAGCACGAAAAAAGTTGATGAAAATGTACGAGCGAGCAGTGAGAAATATGTAGTAAGTAGCCAAGTTCTGAGTACTTACCCGACCGTGTAATGTATTCGAGTAAAAGACTCGACGTCGACGCGACCAGCAATACCAGCATTACTTACCTGATACCTACTTCTAGTTCTGGGTAGTGTATCTTACCTATAAATAGAAGTAGGTGAAGTAGGTATGGCTGTACCTTTAGATCTCTACCAGATACCTATACCTAGTATCTGGAGGTCCCCCTACTACGCTACGTAAACCTAATGCATTAGATAATTAGGTATATAGGTAGAGGTACTAGCTACTTGATTCTTTTGGCTGCCTGAGTGCCTGCGGAACAGAACAGAACAAAACCGATACCATACATCATGTTACGCTATGCTATGCAGATGCGCTGTGCTGCAATTGCGTACCGTAAAGTACCTATGTACATCATAATGTAAATGTAATTGTATAGTGTATAGTGTATAGTGTTCGGTGTACATGATATGTACCATGTACCTACGAATGTGTGTAATATAGTTACGTTATTGTTATAATACTTATATGTAGACCTACCTAAGTACCTGGCGACTGGCGATGGCGCATACGACTCGTGAGTCGTGAATCGGGGATCGCAAACGCGCATTCTTACTCATCCATTTACGGAAATACTCGTCCTAGTATTTGTATTCGTATTCGTATTAATCTAAGCTAATGTTGATACCTATTACCTACTCGTAAACGTAATTATTTTTGGTATTACTAATTATTTGTGTGCGTTGTGTGAATATAGTGATAGGTAATATGAATTAGATTTACGTACATTATAAATTAATATTATTCGAACGTACCTAAACAGGCGAGTGTAAATTTATGTTTATTTTATGTACTCGTACTCGCGTAGATCGCAGATAGAGAAGAAACAATTTTTTACGCACAAAATTTCGCGTCTCGTCGCGTCCTACCAATTCGGATATCGTTATCTAGTCAATGTTTTTATTAAAACCGCGCATACCTACCTTTTGTTTACCTACATATTATATGTAACGAGTCGCTAGGTAAAGTTGCCGTTTACTATTTTGATTTAGCTACATTTAGTACCTACCTACTTAGTACTTACCACACAACCCACAACTCACAACCCACACCCCATAAACCATATCCCATATCAGCAACCGAATTTACCTATTTCAAAATTTACAAGTACCTAGAAGTATCCCGTACTTACCTACCTACCTGCTGTTGAGAAATTCAGAGGCGATGTCTGTTGAAAAACCAACCAATTTTGTACGAACCAGAAACAAAAAACAAAAAAAAAATGATCTTAGCTTTTGGTAGGTCAACTATGTACGTACTACGTAGTACGTTCCTATAAATACCTGTATTTACTTTTTTGTGTGGCGCATTGTCATTATCGAGTTCCTTGGTGTACGCGTTCGCGTCCGCTGTCGAATTTAAAAGATGAAAAATTTGATCAGTAACCAAAACCGAAAACCACATACAACATAAAAATGAATCAGTTCCACCTCCCACCCCTGCCAAAACTGCTTCGAAATTGCTCATTCGTACCTAATATTTTCGACGTTTCCAAAACTATCTCGCATCGGTGCGATTAAAAAATAAAAATACGTATAATTATCCAATTTTTCGAATTAAAACTAGGTAGATAGGTAGACAGTTCGATACCGAGATCTAAGCACGAGTTAGTAGGTGTAGGTGAGGTATGCAAGTACCTACCATATAAAATTTAAATCTACTCGTATAAAATATCTGTAGTAAGATCGGTCGTCTTCACTGTAGGAGTAGGTAGCTAGGTACCTAACCTACGAGTATGTGTACCAGTTTGATAAGTTTAACCGTAAACGTACTACCTACTTAATCTTTGCCTACCAATTTTTTTTTACTGTTTTCATTATTATTGATTGCGAAATATCGCCCGACTCGGCGTTCTATTTACTTACATACCTACTTGTCGAAATATGTGTACATGCCTACATATGTGCGGTTTTTATGCTTTTTTTTACGCTTAGGTAAATTTGAAAGAGTCACAATTCAGTGTGGTTGCGCATCACTTAAGAAACCAAGTACCTTATAATACTTACCTACATCGCATCGCAAATTTTTTTCGATTCATTTTTTCAGTTTTTCATTTTTTGTGTTCGTGTTTCTTGTTTTCTTTCATCTCTTAATTTGCTTGTTGTTTTTGTTTTTATTTATTACGTAATCTTTTAATCGTTGTTGTTGTTGTTGTTGTTGTTGTTATTACTATTATTACCTGTTATTGTTGTTGTTGTTCTTATTGTTGATGTACTTACCTACCTACTCCATGTGTGTTTTTTTAAATAATAAATTAGGTATTATCGAACGAAGTAGGTACGTACTACATAGGTACTTACACTACCGCCCTTTCGTAATACGCCATTATCAAATGAGTTTCTCACCTTATGTTCTCACTCGAGTACGGTTTGTATTTTTTCACTTTTGATTTTTTTTTTTTTTGTAAATATTTCGATGTGAGTCAAGAAATCCCCCCCCCCCCCCGTTTCATTTACATGTACTCGTATTCGTAGGTAATATCATCCATTTTTCTCTAACTACGACAGCTATGTGGGTGATTTATCATTAAACCACCCTTATTGTTCGCTACTGCCTTCTTTATCGCGCCCCTCGTCATCTTTTTTCTTATCTTCGTGTGTAATATACGCGTATTTTTGAAACATGTGTAGTTAGCAGTTGTATGTGTAAGTTTTGTATATTTTTATTTTAAGATGAATTAATATTAAAATTAAAATTCACGTGCTTTCGTGTTCTTCTGCAGTCGCAGGTTGCAGTGCATTATTTCTGCATGTCTTGGTGGTTAACTGGTTAACTGGTACCTGTTACCGTTTACCTATACTCTTTATTCACTCGCACTGTTGCATTTACTTGCCCTGTTACTTCACATTTATGACAACCATGAGGTACCTCGGTGTCGGAATAATGGTCTGCTTTTGCGAGACCGTACACCGTACACCGTACACCGTACTCGTAAAGGTAAAGGTGAATACGCACTTACCTACCTATTGAAAGCAAGACGTCGCTGGATACAGAAAATGATGTAGAAATGGATGGATTCATAAATATTTCGATACGAGGCTTGTTCACTGCGAGACGAATGTGATACGTTTGGCGGTTGGTGTTGTTGTTATTTTGGTACCGGGCCAACGTTAAAATTAAAATAAAAAACTAGCCGCGTTGATGTTTAATTATTTGTTCGCCTTTGCGATTACTACAAAGTAGGTAAGTAGACGTACCTACATGCTACATCAAATTATTGCATACGCAGTGTGTGAATAGTGTGTGCTCTGTGCAGTAATAAACTGTACAGTTTACGGTACCTAACCTATCTACGTAACACATTCGTACTATATACGTTACGTATGTACGTACATATGTTGATAGGCCGTAGGTGCTTTTTATGTGTTCTTACTAAGTAGTAAGTAGCTAAGTACTTGCTGTTCACGCTTACCGATAGGCGATAATACATAAATTCGTTAAGTAGTGTAGTGTAAATAGATATCTGTTCATCGTGTAGTTTACGTACCGCGTATTTAGCTAATCGCTTTCAGCTGGGTTTTAGGCACTTCTCTGAATACCGAGACTGGTCACGAAACTAGTGATATCGAATAGTGAGTACCGAGTACAATGTACATCTACATACCTATACTTAATTACACGATTACTAACAAGTAACTAGTGTACCATACTTACTCATTTACGCTTAGATCTATCGTCTATGCAATTGTATACTACCTAGTACCTAGTACCTACCTACTTTGGTGGCATGAACGCATGAAGGCATGAACCGACGAACCGTACCTAATGTTTGTTGTACTAACTTTCGCATCTACAGTACTATACATAGTATCTACCCTAATCTAGGTATTACAGAAGTAGGTATATGATCGTGTGGGCGAAATGAACGGTGGATACATCCGTACATCTAAGTATGGTATGTACCTACTACCTAGTACCTACTTACCCCTTACCGAAGCGTGTTTTGCGAATACCTATAAAGATCATCGATCTGCAATCTTTGGATAATAAGTAAAACATATTTCAGATTTAAAAATGTATCTTTTAGGTGGACGCAGAATCTTAAATAAGTAGATACATAGATTTTTTTCCTTCCTTAAGTATTTGGATTTTTCCTGGAGCGAGAGAAATTAGGGGATTTGTTTTTGGAGTGGACCCTACTTTTAGAACCCCCTTCTCCTTTCCTCTTGATAGTTCCTACTTCCTAGCTACGCTTTGACACCAATTTTTTTCAATACATTCTGAAACGAAATTTTGGTACGTAATCATATCATGTAGGTACTTAGGTAGGTATCTAATTCCAATAATACGTGGTGCGTATTAGAAACCATGTTTTTCAGTTTTTCATCTTCGGCATATATTTCCGGTGTCGTTTCACCAAAACAAAACAAAAAGAAAAAAAGAACAATCCCAAGCGTGTGCAATGTGTATAGGGAAAAGAAAAATTAGGAAATTTTCCAAATTATCGATTGATAGATACCTAAGTAAATGCACACGAGTGAAATATCAAATTGTATGCCTGGCGTGCAAAGGCGCGCTAAAATTACGCTAGGTACCTAGCGTTTCGCTACAATTACCTACGCTAGAATTATGCTAGAAAAACGCTAGGATTGCGCTGGAATTGCGCTGCCTCGAGGCAGCGTAATTCTAGCGAACGAAGTTCGTTATACCTTACTGCAATCCACTAGTGTGAGGAGGATAGAGGGATAGAGGAGGGAGCCCAAATCAAAATTACTTGATGCTGTCGAGCGAAGTAAAGTACGTCTAAATGTTTTTTCCTCCCGATTTCCGGAATGGATTTTGAATGTTATGTTGACTCCTATAACGCTAATCAAAGACCTCTTTGAATGAGAAAAGGGGAACCATAAAATAATTTTTTTTAATACCTATTGTCGAGTTTTTGGCCTTATATCCCTCCGCACTTCAATTTGTTGCAGTTTGGGTTGAGGTTGAACCGTTGGACGTTGAAGGGTAGTCCCAAAAAATGAATTTCAGAGGTCAAAAAACGCATTTTGACACATTGCTGATGGTTTCAATTGATACCTCACGCAATAAATTTTGTTTTTATGGACATTTTGGCATTAAGCGATCTTTGTATGAAATAATGGATGAGTGAGTGGATGCATTGCTTGGCGGTATTGAGTCTTGAATCATCAAAGAGGTACTTATTAGGTAGAGTTGGCGAAGAATGATAATAAACACGCATACCACTGATATTTGTATTTACGGCGAAGCGATTATGCAATTTTACTAACGCCGATGAAAGGGATCGCACATCAAATATGCAGGAGTAAACATGAGGGGCGATCTTTTGTACCTACATACTTTCTTTCGAAAAGTGAAAAAGGCATAGCAACAAATTGGGACTACCTAATCTTGATGAAAAATTTGAATTCGTTCGCTTAAAAAAGTTTTACGTTTTAGTACTCGCAGGTATAGGTATCTTTTACCAGTGACGTACCGATGGGGGGGAGGGGGGAAGCTTCCCCCCCTGAGGAAATTTTTTACTTGTGAGTTGGGAAAATTGAACATTTCAACACATCAGTTGGGAAAATTGGACAGTTGGGATTAATTTTTTTGATGAAAAATAATAAATAAAATAGTTATTTCAAAAGTTGGAAATCAACAAAATTTTCACTTGTTCCAACTCAAAATTGGTAATTTTCCCAACTCGAAAATGGTAATTTTCCCAACTCGAAAATGGTAAATTTTCCAACTCAAAATAGGTAATTTTCCCAATTCAAAATTGGTAATTTTCACAACTCAAAAATGGTTATTTTTCCAACTCAAAATTGGTCGTTCTCCCAAGTGACGAGTAAAAATGTCAGTTGATCTTTTTACTTTTTAGTTGGGAAAATTAGTCATTTTCCCAACCTTTTCCAACTGAAAATTCATCATTTTCCCAGCGAATAATTATTAAACCGTTGTAATAAATGCTGTTTTGGAAAAAAAATTATTAATTACCTTGCAATTTGAAAATTTTCACTCGTCAACCAAAAAAATTTTATAGTTGTACTTGTAATTTAAAAGAGATTTTTTCGCTTTTTTCTTCAAAATTATTCCAATTAATTTCATTGTTCTTATTCTCCTTAAAACTTATTTTTGATATTTGAAAATCCAATTTTTCAAAAGCTTCGGCCTCGCTACGGTCGGCCATGATATATTTCTGCTATAATCATTTCAAAGTAGAAACAGTCGATTTTTCATTAAAGTTTATTTTTCCAAAACATTATTTTATTGCATATTCAATTTGAGGTTTTCAAAAATTTTCGCCCTCGCTTCGCTCGGGTCAAATCCATCTCCCTATTCTTTACATTGAAATTACAAAATTTTATTGATGTACTTACCTAAAATTATAATTTTTCTTCAAAACTCCACCCTTTCTTCGCTGAAGGCAAATAAACTATTTCGTATGTTTTTTCAACTACAATGACATTGCTTGTAGGTTTAAAAAAAAATTGTTTGGAGCACCTAACCAATGAAAAATTTATTCAGATTTCTTATCTCAAAAAGGGTCTTATAGTAATGGGTTGTAAAAACTTCAAAAGTTCGCAAAAATGACGAAAACGAGTAAAGAAAATCAAAAAACTTCGCGACTTGGGGAAAAATCAGTACCTACATGTAAATTTTAAGAAATCAGTCGGGAAAGTTTGAAAAAAATTGGATTGGTTCGCAAATTTGAATTTTACACCCCCCCTCCGGAATTCTGATATCGGCTATATGCAGTTGGGAATTTTGAGAATTTGAGTTGGGATTTTCACCCCTCCCCCCCCCCTGGAAAATGCCTTCGGTACTTCACTGTCTTTTACCTAATCCTATTTTTCAGGGGTCCTTAAAAAAATATTTTTTTCATGTCGCACCTACCTAACAAAAAAACGGATAATTTTTAAGGAATCTTGAAAACGAAAAGTGGGTGCCAATAGTAGTTTTGGTAAATGAATCTAAAAGTAGGTACAAAATAAATTGTGAAAAAAAAATACGCGAAACATTTTTTCGTCAATTTCTCGTCAATTTTTCAATGTTGTCAGAGAAAGAGGTGAATGTGGAGTCAAAGGGTGAAATTTTTACCACATCGTTTTGAGGTCTGAGCGTCTGGGCAAAACTTTCTAGCTATACATTTTTCAATTTTTGAAAAAAGTACAGAAAGATCAACCTTGGAAATATTTAAGTAGGTAGCCGTTAACGGCAAACTAGTTATGCAATTTTATTAACGCCAATCAAAAAAAATCGCTTAGCGGATACGTAGGGGTTGAAAAATCGCGACTCGCGTTGCAGGAATAAAATTAATTTTATCAAAAAACAGTACTTTCAACAACAAAAGAAGGATTGAATAGGCACCCTAAAGAAAATAAATAAAACTTGTATGTAAGAATAATTTTATTCTCTAATTAATGGATCGGAGAAATATTTTTAAAAAGTTTGGGAAATCTCAATATTTGATGGGCTAGTCGGATTCGTCACCTCAAAATGTGCACAGAAAATACCAAGTTTTTCAAAATTATAATTTTGGAGCGGTTTTATAGTTAAAAAACTCGATTTTTTGTCATTTTAACCAAAAATGACCAACTTTGGGATGCAATGGCTCAGCCCCCTGAGGTCGAGGGGGGCTGAAATTTTTTGGGGTACTTCTACACCTACAGAACCATTTACGTGAATTTGAACGAAATCGGTGCAAAACAATTTTTTCTTTCATAAGGGGTCCAACCCCCCTCTCAAAAAGCAATACGGGCTGGGGCGATGCGAATTTATCAAAGACTCTGGACATCATATAGAAGCTTTTCCAGCTATAAAATTGCGATTACCATGTTTGTCTTTTTTCAAAGTGTATTTCTCAAGTATTAGGTAAAACGACCGATTTATCGATTTTTTGAACGTCACGCATAGGCCACCACTCGAAAAAATCTGAAAAAAATCCTAAATAGTGTAAAATAGAGTGAGAAACATGAAAATAATTTTTTCTTTATACCACCCGCCAAAACGGTGCCCCGGGGCGATTTTAAAGTTTCAAGGTCATTGTAGTGGTCGAAAAAATCTGAAAAAATTTCAGGGTACTCCCCTCAAGTACCTCTGCCTACGTGCCAAGTTTTAAAAAAATCGGTTGAAAACTCACGGAGATAGAATTTTTAGCGTGAAAATCACGTATTTTGAGGCCCCCGTCCCCGGGGGGTGTGGTAAAAATTCGTTTTTTTGCTCTAAAATCATCTTCCACATAGGCAAGTCGAATGGCATAAAAATTTTGTCAAAGTTCCACCAAGGGCCAAATGACCCTCAAATCACACCAGAGCCTTTCCGAAATTCGTTTTCTGCAAAAAGGGTCTGGCCGGATAATGAGTGAATCTGGCTCTCACTCCGATTATCGATCTAACACTCCCCTCCCCCTGAGAGCTTCTCTTGATGTAAAAAAATTCTCGAACATTTTTTGATCTCCCACTCCCTCCCTTTCGTTGTTATGGCCATTTTATTGCATTATTTTTGAATTTTTCAATTTCAACGGAAGTGAAGGAAAGTTTCTGTTTTTTGGTACAAAGTTACATCTCGTGGAAGTGTATTTGACGATAATTTTTTCATCAATTTTGGTGCACTCCTTCACGAGGTTTTGGCTTTTCGAAATTTTTCAAACTTTGACCGTTTTATACAGAAATAAATGATCGAGTGAAGAAACTGACGTCGGATTCGTACTTAGGGGTTCAAAATACCCGGATAAATATACCCTTTTCGCCATCGTTCTACTTCAAGTCTCAAAATTCCCCTTCTTCGACGATTTTTCATGACAAAAAAATGTAATTTCGCTCGGGTTCAAAAAATTTCCTCATTTTCATTAAAATAATGCCTATCTAAGTATGAATTTTTAGACGTTTAAAAAAATCAGTTAGGACTACACCTCATACACATTTTGTAATGTCAAAAATGTTGTTGATATAGGCATACGAGTACCTATGTCACGGTTTTGGTAGTCGGTAGTTATTCGATGTGGGAAATGGGAAAACATCCAACGACCATCATCATCCACGATACACAAATCCGGATTTTAGAGCGCAGCGCAGCGTCGTTCGATGGTCAAGGTAAAATAGAAAATATTCGAAGCGACGGGGTCAAAGCGTAGGTACCTACTTTTATTTTTTTGTACAGTAGGTACATCTACGTAAATAGGAATAGAGACAGACTTATCTACTATAGGCACTACACATTATACAGTATGTATGTACTATGTACCGAGAAAGGTATACCCTGTTTAATTTATTTATCTCGTATCTAGGTATATACCATACCTATCCTACATATGTTTACCATACACTATGTTCGCACTCTTTACATAGGTAATGGTAATGATTCACTTTCAACCGTTGTACTTACAATACTATTGCCCCTTCAACACAAAAGGAATAGACAACCATGGCTACATAGATTCAGTTTAGGTTGTACCGTTACTAGGTAGAAGGCCTTACTTCTAGCAAAAAAATAAAAAATAAAATAACGCTCTACCTGGATAGCCATTAGGGTGGAGCAGAACAAGAAACGTATCTTGAATTTCGACGAAAATTTACTTCTTACATTCCCCTCTATGGACTCCTTGGCGTCTGCAGTTACGATCGCGTTAACGACAATTACGCGATCTCATTGTCAGGATCACAGCGCAGCGGTCGTTTTCAAGTCCAATTTGAGAATAGACTGACGAATGAATTCTTGACTTGATAATGACGTCAAACATCTGGAGAAAACATTATGTACCTTGATGAGGTGAAGAAGCAGGGCGGGCGGAAAAGGAATGTAAACCGGTATGTGCAGTGCGTGGATTGAGAAATGCTAGTGTTCATGCCCGAGCGAAACGAGGGTAAAATTTCGAAAAAATCGGATTTTTAATGCCTCAAAAAATTTTTTTTTCATGTTTTAATGCATTGAAAATCCCTATGTGGTGTAATGGGGGGGGGGGAGCATGAGTGAGTACATTTGATACTTTGTACCACGGCTGCCGATTGGGGAGGGGTACTTTACTTTGCGACGCCACTGCCCCATCTGCATTATGTACTTATATTAGGTAGGTAGTAGGTATGTCGGTACTTACCTACTATGTAGACATACGTACCATTACTAGGTATTGGAGAGCTGCATAAAAACGTGTTCCTACCTAAGTGTATAAAACCTGTTGGATGTCAGTTAATCCGTTCTTTCCGTGAGCTTTTCATATCGTAATTAGGCAATACCTATGTCTAAACTTGTGCGACATTTTACGAAGTAGCAGGTCCAGAAAACGTGCTCGCATACTTTTGGATAAGTTTTGCTACATAATGTACGTAGATATGTAGCTATGCTGAATGAAATACACGCCATCGTCATAATGCTGCTAACATAGACGGAGATGGGAGGCATGGAGGGCTTGAGCCCCCCCCCCCCCCCGCAACATATGTTTCATTCAAAAAAAAATTCGCAAACGCCCAATTTTTTCAAGGAATAAACTATCAATATGTGACGAATTTCTAGTACGGACGATTTAGCTTAAAAAAAGCCAAAAGCCAAAAAAAATTCCCGGAAACGGGAAAGTTCGTATATAAGCTTTGTAGAGGGTGTATTTCAACATACCCGACTTTCCCTAAAATCGGTGAATATTTTGACCCTCTTTTGGGGGGTGAGGGGGTTCAAATTTTCGTTTTTCGGCTATAAATTTCAAAATTACGTATTTACGAAAAAATACTTGGAACAAAAATTGTAGAGAATAAAAAAACAAACAATTTTGTTATTTACAATTTTTTCCTAAGACGTCATGGGAGGGAGGTAGAGGCTTCAGAAAAAAATCAATTTTGAAAATTTTCCATTATCAGAAAAAATTACCAAAAATCGGGTTAATCGACTTTTAGGAGCGGCTCTTTTGCATAGTACATCCTATTACTATGTAGAATAAGAAAAATGAACAACCGACCCCTCATCTCAAAGTAGGGGGGTGGACCCCCTGTAGAAAAAGTTGCATTTTCCCCCTAAAATATCTCAGCTACAGTGAAAAATTCGAAAAATTGGTTCAAACAAACGTTGTAGAGCGTTAAAAGACGAACATTTTCCTTTTTTTACATTTTTTCTACGTGGTCTTGGGGCCGAGCTAATGCAAAAAGAAAAAAGATCGACGCGGGGTTTGAAAATTTTTCATCAACTCAACAAACTACACGTGTGTAGGCCTGGTATAAAATCTAACGAACCAATAGCCCAACAAGTGGGTTTCTGGGGTTTTCGTGGTCGCTAAAGTCGATTTTTATAATCATATAACCCCTGGACCCAAATTGGACCCCAAAAGAGGGGGTTTAAAAATTTGTGAAAAATTTTCGAACACTGCGTCGATCTTTTTTCTTTTTGCATTAGCTCGGCCCCAAGACCACGTAGAAAAAATGTAAAAAAAGGAAAATGTTCGTCTTTTAACGCTCTACAACGTTTGTTTGAACCAATTTTTCGAATTTTTCACTGTAGCTGAGATATTTTAGGGGGAAAATGCAACTTTTTCTACAGGGGGTCCACCCCCCTACTTTGAGATGAGGGGTCGGTTGTTCATTTTTCTTATTCTACATAGTAATAGGATGTACTATGCAAAAGAGCCGCTCCTAAAAGTCGATTAACCCGATTTTTGGTAATTTTTTCTGATAATGGAAAATTTTCAAAATTGATTTTTTTCTGAAGCCTCTACCTCCCTCCCATGACGTCTTAGGAAAAAATTGTAAATAACAAAATTGTTTGTTTTTTTATTCTCTACAATTTTTGTTCCAAGTATTTTTTCGTAAATACGTAATTTTGAAATTTATAGCCGAAAAACGAAAATTTGAACCCCCTCACCCCCCAAAAGAGGGTCAAAATATTCACCGATTTCAGGGAAAGTCGGGTATGTTGAAATACACCCTCTACAAAGCTTATATACGAACTTTCCCGTTTCCGGGAATTTTTTTTGGGTCAAAACCTAAAATGACCGTACTATTCCTGCTATTTTCAATTTACTAAAATTGTATTTTTTATGAAGAAAATTATTAGGCGCTTACATAAACGGTGCGCAATATTATCGATTGTTGAAACAGATTGTTGAGTGTTTTTAAATCCACGTTAGGTGGCTGATGAAATCGAATGATATTAAACCATCTACGTATGTTAGCTAATACGAGTTGGGCACCATCAATGAAAAGCAATTACCTATTTAAGTAATTTGGGGACCACAAATACAGGTCCAAGGCAACCAAATTTAGAGAAATTTCTTCTCACAAATTTTGAAAAACAATCGGAGAGGTTTTTCGGGAGATTTTTTTAAGTTATTCGTGTATAGAGTAAAGCGTAAAACACGATGGGGTATTTGTTTTTAGCGCTGAAAATTTTACTCAACAATATAAAAATTTCATTGTAAGTACATAAATAGGCACATTTTCCGACTTTTAAGGAAATTTTTTCAAACAGTTTGTAAATGTAGCAGAAAATACTAAATTTTGCAAAAAAAAATTCGAAAATCACGAAATTTCTACACCAAAGAAATGAATTTTTTTCAAATAACAAACTATTAAAAAACGAATTATTTTCTTTCTGAAAATCATCAATTTTCAAATCATAGCCCTCGATCGCTTCGCTCGGGCATATGAAAATAGAAGTACCTTTCGCTTCCATTTCGATACTATAATTTGATTTTAAAAAATGCAGAAATGTAGCTATTGGATTTTTTTTTCTTGAAACATTTTCGCCCTCGCTTTGCTCGAGCTCGATTAATTTACACAATTCATTCTCAAAATGATGGTATAAACCCTCTTTCCTTCCATCGATTCTTCAAATTGAAAAAAGGTCCAAGTTAAAATTTCGTAATGCTAAAGGTAAAATTTTTTGGAGGGTCGAAAATGAACAATTTTGTTTTTCATCTTTTTCAACTGGGACTCAAACCGCCCCCTCCCAAAGTTACGCTCCATCTTCACCTATGGCTGTTCCGGCAACCCGATACTTTTTGTGCTAAAAATCATAAGTTGGTAGTAGGTACGTAATCCATAAAACACATCTTACGAAGTACTGCCAACTTCCGATTTTTAACACAAAAAGTATCGGGATGTCAGAATTAATCGAGCACCCGGTAAGTAGCAAAGGTACCGGTATTTAATCTTTTAATCGTCACTCCGTCAGTTGTCGCCGTTGGCTCGTTGTCGTTAATACCATAGCACGCGATCGTGATCTTACGCTGCTCACTATAGGCTGACGCGACGATGAAAAAAAGGACTTTCGCGTCCCCCGAGGGGTCGAGGCACGGATTGGTACTCGGCATTTTTTTCAGTTGCAAAACTTGGAGATTGCAAATTTCTACCAAAATGAGACGATGGAATGAAAATTTTACACCAGCTCGTGCGATGGAGCGGCTTTACCGGCCTTCTGGAAGCGACGCGACGCGTTTCAGTCCTTAGACAAACGCCTTGACGTCGCAGTCGCAGTCGCGTTGCGTTTTGTTTTTTTACGTTGGTATTTTCTATTTTCATTTGACACCCGTAAAATCGCGAACATGAAAAAAAAACCGCGAGGTTCTTGCCCAGAAGCCGAAACGCGTCGAGTCGCGTCGTCGCTTCCAGAAGGTCGGTAAAGCCATTTCTTGAAGCGGGACTTGGGGACTTCCCTCGGGCAGATTGGCACAATCGTGCGAAGTGTACTGTTTACAACCTGCCGTGCCGTCTGCGTTCAGTATGCTTACGTAATAATACGTATAGGTAGTGGTACGTTAGACGTTAGTAGCATAAAATGAGTACTGAGTACGAGATGCGATCATTCTGAAACGAGTGGCTAGTCTGGCTACCTAGCTACCTACAGTACTAATATATGTAAGTAGCTCTAGGTAATATGTACATGTAGCTACTATACTATGCTATGGTGTGTGTCGTGTGGAGATTTTAGCGGCAGTGGAACGCAAACGCTGTGCACGTGATCGAATCGTGACGATTCGAGAACAGCGATAATGTGAAGCATGGTGTGTGGTAACGTGAACGTCCTACGCGTCGCCGCGCCGCGCCGTAACGATTACCTAGCGATTACGTCGAGGGAATTCCCTTAGCATTTTGGCGAGGCGAGGCGAGGCGGTGCTGCAGAAAAATTTCAACATTTCAACTGAAATCTCAGAACTCAAATCAAATCTCAAGAGTGAGCTTCGTGGCTGTCGGCTTTGACGCCGCCACTGGCCACTGCAGTGATACATAGTTACATACAATTAATCTCATCTCTTCGTTTGTCGTTTGTCCCATGTCATCTTTCGTGCACGCTTATCCCCTACCCCTACGCAGGGCTCAAGCGGGGCACGACGCTCGACTCGCACACTAGATAGGTCTGTGTTATCTGAAATCCGATCAACAAATCAGTAGACCCTAGACATGAGTCATGAGCACTGAGCAGGGATGGCCGATGGCTTTGCAATTGAAGGGGTTACAAAACAAATTGTCCAAAAAAAATTCTAAACAAATTTACTAATCAAGGGAATGGATGGTACGTCGAAAACTGAAAAAAATTGTTATAAAGACTTTTTGCCTAACATCAAAAATGATGGGGCTATGGGTCTCTCAAAATAAGTGGGCTTCAAAAAAATTTCAAATTTTCTCAATTTTGAGTGACCCATAGCCCCTTCATTTTTGATGTTGGGCAAAAAGTCTTCATAATAATTTTTTTTCAGCTTTCGACGTACTATCCATTCCCTTGATTAGTTCATTTTTTTAGAATTTTTTGGGACAATTTTTTTTGTAGCCCCTTCAATTTCAAAATTAGGCAAAAAGCCATAAGAAGAAAATTTGTTCAATTCTCAAAATACTATCCATTCCTATGATTGAAAAAAAATACGTGATTTTTTTATAACCAGTATTTGCCCCTTCAATTTTCAAAATAGGGAACATGTTCATCTCAAGTTTTTTTTAGTGGTACCCGGTTATATCCAAAAAATTAGGTTTGGCAGACGATTCATGGAACACCCTGTATACGGTAGGTACCTACCGAGATCAACAGCCACCAGCCCCCAACTCCCAGCTCTCTGCCATATAGCAATTACCTAACTACCTATCCAAATAGATACCTAGTGCCTACATGTCCTTGCGTTTACTTCCTTTTTGCGAGTACCTATGTACCATAAGTTCGCTTTTTCTACACCTAACGATACAGAATTACGAGAAATGAGATTTCGTTGTTTTTTCGTATGTAGGTAATGTAAAAAGTAGATTTCGCATTTCGCATTAGGTACCTATACCTGCTATACCTACTTACTCGAGTATATGTGTATGCCTAATAGGTACGGTGCGGTGTACGGTACGGTACGTACGACGCAAATACCCATACCTACTCACCTATGGTATGGTATCTGATGTGAGCTCAAACTGATACCTAGCTACCTAGCCATCTACCCATACGATTCAAATCGCATATTCGCATTCACATTTAGATATACAAACCATATACGAGGGAGTAGGTGGGTACTAGGTACCTGTTGCCGATTCTCTTACCATAACTTATATACTAGCACGAGTACCTATTTTTCAATTCAAACAGCGAACAGCGACAACGATACGAAAATAATCCGAGCGATTAAGACGATTAGAGCGATTAGAGCGATTGCGATTACACTTACACTCGCGTTTACCTACCTATGTACTCGTAGCAGCAGCAGCGATTACTTAGCAAATAGCAATAATAGCGATAACATTGTGTAAGTACGTATGTATTTGCTCCGCTGCCGAGTGTCGCTTTTGCTATCTAGCGTAAACGCGCCCAGAAATTATGTAAGGAAGGGGCTGAGAATTCGAGAAAAAATCAGGGAGCAGGCGAAATTCGATGAAAATATCGAGTAAGTAATTGGTTATTTCAATGGCGCATGGCGATGGCGTACGATAGTCGGGATATTTTCAATAGATGGATGATACATGTTCGCGTCGAAGGGTTTACGTTTAACTGGTTAAAAGGTGAATTTGGCCTTAGCTGCGATTTTCATTCTAACTCCCTAAAATGATGCACCTTGATGTAAGAAAATTCTTGAAAATTTTTCGTCACCTCACCCACTTTATTTCGGAATTATGGTCATTTTATGGCAACATTTTTTTCAATTTTCAATTTCATCAGAAGCGACGGAAATTTCATGTTCTTTGGCACAAAGTTACATCTCGTGGCCGGAGGCGTATTCTCGATAATTTTTTTTCACCAATTTTAACGCACTCCTTCACGTATTTTCAACAATTTGAAGTTTTTAAAGGTGAAAAACGCCATATAAACAAAGACCGCCCACCCTGGAAATATTACAGCCAAATTCGTTTCTTTACGTAGGTCGTACATATATATACTTACCTACCTACTTACAATTTGCCCGCGTGTATTTCATTTTGGCCGCTTCCTCGAACTAAGGGCGGGAAATCGCGAAAACCCGTGTAGAAATGTTATTTTAGCAGATTTTTCAAAGAAATAACCAAATGACGAAACCAACGTCGTGTCGGCTTCTTGTTTAGCGGATCAAAGTATTTCATTAAAACACCCTTCCGCGATCGTTTTTTTTTTGAAATCTCGAAATTCACTTTTTTGTCGTGAAAAATCAGCGAAAAAGTATTTTTCCTTGCAAAGTGCGATTCAAGTTTCTAAATTTCCGACCCAACTACGGCGACGCTGAAATTGGATGGTTGGTACCTTATTGCGCTCGCTACCGAAGGGTGGAAAAAATTCGGATCGCAAGTTCGCAACATTGTACGTTTCTTGATTTTTGCTAAATTCAAATCGCTCGCTCAATCGCTTCAAAATCGAGCAAACCGTTTTTTCCGATGACCAAAAATGAATTTCGATAAAACTTTTCGCGAAAAATTTCCAGTTAGGCAGCACCGCGGCCAAAAGTTTACAAAAAATAATTGTTGAAATTAATTTTTTCAATCAAAAAATTTGTAGCCCGCTTCGTAAGCTATAGATGTCGATTGAATAACTAGAATTTTATAAAAATATGTAGTTGGTGGTATAGTCATGAATAAGTTTCCCCTTATTGTGAGGCAATTGAAAGAGCACTTTGCATTTGGCAAAAATCGCGAAATTAATAGAGGGTAGGAAGATAATAAAAAAGGACGTTCAATTTCAAATTCATTTGAGTCAGGGTGCAGGGTGGTATCACGCAGCTAGCACTACTCCCGGGAAAAAGTGCGTGATTTTTTTCAATTTATTTATAAGCGGCCTCGCTTTGAGGACCCTTAGTTCCACCGCACCGCACCGGTTCCTTTCCGAGTGAAGGGACAGAAAATTTCGGGATGTTCTCCATCCGAAGTTAACTAGGTACCTTATCAATTTTTGTCAAAACCCGAGTTTTTATTCAATACGTACGTCACGTCACCTTATGTAAGTCGCACGCGCTTACTCAATTACGATGGCGATGGCGATACATCTGCGCGACTGTACAGCTCTCTACCTATCTAGTAGGATTGTAGTGATAGGACGCGACGACCGCAACCGAATAGAATGGCGGCAACTCACTACGTAGGACCTAGGATCAACCTAAGTATCCATCTCCAAGTCTAAACCTAATATGTATTATGTAGGTACCTACTACCTACCCTACGCCTTCGCGGCGCCGTCGAGGTTAGGACTGCAGGCGATAAAGATTGGGAGCAGTGCAGCGTAGTTTACCGGCTCTCGCCTATACATAAGTACATAATTATAGGTACTGTAGATTGGTAGGTATATAGCTATAGGTATAGGTATAGGTATAGGTAAGAGGAAAAGAAGAGAGAAGAGAGAAGAGAGGAAGAGAGGAAGAGAGGAAGAGAGGATAAACTTGATTACTTACAACTTACGTAGGTACTAGGTACCTACTATTTGCACTTGGTACCCACTACCCAGTATCTACGAGAGCGAGTAAACTTGTAAAATTTTATCGAAATCCCATGGCCCGATAAAAAGGATTAAAAAAATCGATACGCCGCCGTGCCGCACCGCACCGCGTCACGCTACGCTACGCTACGCCGCGCCGTTTGGAAAATCGTCAGTTAGGTACCTAAGTACCTATACGATATAGGAGGTAGGTAGCAGGTACTCACGGTACGTATACGTTTACGTACGTCTACGTCGATCTACGTCTGCGATACGTATACCTACAATAGGTACATCATCGTCATCTTATCGTACTTATAACTCGACTAACGTAAACGTATAGGTACCTACTTACTATGTAGCGTGTAGCGTGTAGCACACCGCGCTTTTACCTAATACCCACGTGCAAGTACCTACACCTAAGTAGGTAGGTAATAAATCACGCGTATACCAGCGCACGCGGCTCGTGCGTGCGTGCGTAGTTACCATATCGTTTGTAGATGTAGGATGTGGGATGTAGGATGTAGGTAATAAGTAATAGGTATCGTGGTATCGTATAGCTGAACGGTGATGGGAGAGTTGAGTAAAATACACGTACGTAGTATGGACTGTGGAGTATGGAGTAGAGTAGGTATTACCGTTACCGAGGGGTTATTCTAAGAGTTCATTCAGTGACGGGAGCCTTCTTCGGCATTATTGCCTTAAAAAGTTCAAATACGTAATTTTGGATTTTTGATCATACCCGAGCGAAGCAAGGACTAAGTTTTGGAAAAATTGAACTTTCAATGCCTAAAAAACATTTTTTCCATGTTTTAATGCTTTGAAAATCTCGATCTGATATAATGTAAAAATACATTTCCATACTTTGCAGATTCCAGCCACCGATTTGGAGAATACAATGTACCCCTTAGTTTTATTCTTGGCAATTTAATAAAGCCCCTCCCCCAAAGAAATTTTCGACGATGAGTGCTCATCAAAAATATGCCCTCACCGCACCCCTGCGCCGCGCCGTCATCAAAATATTATAATTATGGGGGATTTTTGTGGAAAATTCGTTTAGAAAAATTTCATGTAAGTAGGTAGTTGAAAAAAAATTAAAGAAAATTTTTGAAGGTGGAAAAAAGTTTTGAAAATATAAGAGTCGGAAAAAATTTGAAGAAATTAAAGATGGAAATATTTTTAAGGTTGAAATTTTTTCTACTGTAAAGGCTCTGGTGTGATTTGGAGGTCATTTGGCCCTTGGGGGAACTTTGACAAAAATTTTATGCCATTCGACTTGCCTATGTAGAAGATGATTTTAGAGCGCAAAAACGAATTTTTACCACAACCCCCGGGGGCGGGGGCCTCAAAATACGTGATTTTCACTCTAAAAATTCTATCTCCGCGAGTTTTCAACCGATTTTTTTCAAATTTGGCATGTAGGCAGAGGTACTTGAGGGGAGTACCCTGAAATTTTTTCAGATTTTTTCGACCACTACAATGACCTTGAAACTTTAAAATCGCCCCGGGGGCACCGTTTTGGCGGGTGGTATAAAGAAAAAATTATTTTCATGTTTCTCACTCTATTTTACACTACTTAGGATTTTTTTCAGATTTTTTCGAGTGGTGGCCTATGCGTGACGTTCAAAAAACCGATAAATCGGTCGTTTTACCTAGTACTTGAGAAATACACTTTGAAAAAAGACAAACATGTTAATCGCAATTTTATAGCTGGAAAAGCTTCTATATGATGTCCAGAGTCTTTGATAAAGTCGCATCGCCCCAGCCCCTATTGCTTTTTGAGGGGGGGGGGGGACCCCTTATGAAAGAAAAAATTGTTTTGCACCGATTTCGCTCAAATTCACGTAAATGGTTCTGTAGGTGTAGAAGTACTCCCCAAAAATTTTTAGCCCCCCTCGACCTCAGGGGCTGAGCGATCGTTTCCCAAAGTTGGACATTTTTGGTTATATGACAAAAAATCGAGTATTTCGACTATAAAACCGCTCCAAAATTCTAATTTTGAAAACTTTGTATTTTCTGCGCACATTTTGAGGTACGAATCCGACTAGCCCATCAAATTTTTCATTCGAATGGTTTACACCCCCTCCTCATCACTGCCCGTTTGAACCCAGGGCGATTTTAAACTTTCAAGGTCAAATTTAAGGTCATTGTAGTGGTCGAAAAAATCTGAAAAAATTTCAGGGTACTCCCCTCAAGTACCTCTGCCTACATGCCAAATTTGAAAAAAATCGGTTGAAAACTCGCGGAGATAGAATTTTTAGAGTGAAAATCACGTATTTTGAGGCCCCCGCCCCTGGGGGGGTGTGGTAAAAATTCGTTTTTGCGCTCTAAAATCATATTCTACATAGGCAAGTCGAATGGCATAAAAATTTTGTCAAAGTTCCACCAAGTGCCAAATGACCCCCAAATCACACCAGAGCCTTTTCTTACATTTTTCCAATGATTTTTTTAAAATTTTCTCCATTTTTTTTCAATTTTGAATTTAAAAAAAAAAATCAGCTTTGTGTTTTTCAAGATTTCTTCCAACATCCGACTCGATGCTGCTCGAAAGATTTTAATATTGGATACAATTTTAAAAAATTTTAGAATTGAAGTAACTGGAGAAGTTTAGAGTTGAAAAAATTTGTACTTGGATTAAATTAGGACTTGAATCATCGAAATCCTAGGAGCTAGTAAATCACCAAGTAGTTTTGCGACTACCGAACAATTTTGGAGCTACCGACATAAATTTTTGTATGTAACTACCCAAACAACTTGGAATTACCCCTGAATAAATCGCGATGGTTTGGTATATGCTGTACCGTATAGATTGCCAGTAGCTCTAGCTACCTATAGATACACTTACAAATGTAGATCGACGAGTGTCCGTGTCCGATTATCGTAACACCTACCTACTCCTCACTCGTAGACCTGAGCCGTCAGCCAGATTCAATCGTCGCTCCTCGCCCGCGCCCGACGTCAGTTTTCGGGTTATTAAAAAATCATTTATCCGGCAGTTTTGACTTTGAATTCCGAGTTTTCTAAAAGTAGACATACCTACCTACCTTTTGCTTTTCTTCGAAGTAAAATTCGTCCATTTCTTTCCACGTAGGTACCTATTTCAGCTGTAGGTACCTGCGCACTGTCAAACTGTGTTACCTAATAATTTAAAAAAATTTATTACGTCTAGCGATAAGTACTCGTAGGTAACTATATTTTTTACAAAAATTACGTACAATAAATTTTCATTTACTAACGCGGCGAATCGATAAAGAGCAAACAGCTAGGTACATATCTCACGCGTTAGCTGTTACCTAAGTGTAGCTATTAGCTAACATGCCTACCGGGTGACTAATTAATCCCTGATCACCGCGTATCGCATCGCCAACATTCCCCCAATACCCACGGTGATAATTATTTCGATAAACAAACGGTGGTGCGGAAATGTTCGCTGAAATCATTCAATTCGTATCATCCGTATGTACTTGATAATGAATTTTAAAATGATTTTCCGCACCCCAACTCTAGGTATTACATATACATATGTACTACGCACGTACGTTTATAGGTACATTACTTGATGACTATAGGTATCCAGTAAATTCTATAGAAAATGGAAATAAACAAAAGAATGAAAGGTTGGTAACACTGTGCTAGTCAGGGATTCCTTATCGAGTAATTTTAACATCTATCCCTCCCCTGTCACCCGTAACAACGTAATAAGAACATTTTTTTAACGTAGCCCGTACGCAAAAAACTTCATCACCGTGTACGGTGGCGGAGTAGCATGGAACGCGCTCGGGCATCGCGTCCTCAACTTTGAGCGCCCGCGGCCGCCCGGCGGCACGAGTTAACCTCAACTCAGAGGAGTGTAATTTTGGGAATAATTTTTTTTCATATGTACAAATGAACACTTCTGAGGATGAGCAATTTCGAAATGAAAAAAAAATTTACCCATGCTTTTCATTGTCACCCTAACCTACAAAGCATAAGCGTCGCCGTAATTGGTGGGGGGGGGGAGGGGATTGGGATGAGAGAATTCGAGAACGAGGCGACGATGCGACGACTTGCAATGTACAGTCTGCGATGCGATATGCCGTTGTCGTGCGAGCGCGAGGTGCGAACCGCGAACTGCGAACTGCGAATACGAATACGAATGCGAATGTGTAGCTAGAGCTATTCGCAACTCGCAACTCGCGTACCTGAGTATAAAACCGATTAATTCATTAGTACTCGTTCATTTGCAACGATCGGATTCGGATCGCTCGTACATCGTATTCGTACCGTGTATCGCTGCGCCAGTTTGCCGGTGTCTCTGTAATTCTGTATCGTATTCGTAGGTATTCGTATCTACATAATTACAAGTACCTACTACGTATTAAGGTACGTATATACTACGTACTACGTAGAAGTAGATCGTACAGCTTTGCCGATACGCTGTGTGCGCGTTAGTCGCTAGTGCTTGTGCTTGTGCTTGTGCTTTGTAGTTTGTGACCAGTGCTAGTGCTAGTGCTTCTCAGTAACAGTAGATGATAGAAACACGCTCGCGATTACATTTTTATTTAATTTTTAAAATATAATGCTCATGTATACGAGAACGTATACATACTCGTACTGATACTGATATATTTGATTTGAGTACTAGTACTCGTACGTACCTCTCTCTCTCACTCTCTATCTACATATCTAGGTACATCTACATACTGTATAGGTAGTGTGTACTCGCCTGGGAACTACTTCACCTTACCTTACCTTACATTACCTTCGTTTGCGCGTCTTTTTCGATTCACGTAACCAAATCAACTTGTTGATTTCAACACCGCGCTCTCCGATACTCGACCTCCTCCCCTCCGTCCTCGCTCGCCACTTAATAACTGTTACTCGCGTTTCTATTCTATGTTTCGACGAAACCGGTAAACTACCACAAACATCAACTGGCTACCTGTTGATCGAAGATCGATCGTTTAATAGATCTAAATATCGATCTACGTAGTTATCGACCAATTTTATCTCGTTGCTCGAACTTCGCCCGAATTGCATCTCTACCTTAGGTACTCGTTTGCTGCCGCTGCCGCTGCCGCTGCCGCTGCCACTGCCACTGCCGCTGCCTTTACCGCAGTTTCTCATCCTGAGGTACATATATTAAACTGTTTTCGATTTTTTTTTTTTTTTTTGCAAACATAAGTACATACATATTTTCTATTCGTTTAGATATTTCATTTTTCGTTCACCCTTCCGTTCTCTTCTCTCACTTACTTATTGTCTTTCTTAGGTATTTTTCCATTTTCCGTTGTATGTAGGTACCTAGACCTACGATTTTACTTAATCAATTTTTGCGGATCCCTTCTACGATAGTTATGTATTCGCAGTCGCAGTCGCAGTCGCAGTCGCAGCAGGTATCTGCCAATTTCCGTGTATGGTAACCTTGTTGCAGTAAACGAATAATATTTGAAAAAAAAGTAGTACCTAGACCTAAGTGTTCGAACCTATCTAGGTAACGTTGAGCCAATTTTTACGCGAGTCAAGTTTAATTTTCCCAAATAGGTAGACGTTTCGAGTCGAGTACGCATACGCAGACGTACACTTAGGTAGTAGATAGTAGATAGTAGGTAAGTATGTAGTATGTACTACGTAGTATCTGAGTATACCTTTTACCTACGAAGGTGGGTAGCTGGGTACCGCGAGTGCGTGCGTACGCGTAGCTATACGTAGTAGGTAGTAGGTAGTAGGTAGTAGGTACTAGGTACTAGATACCTTGAACGTCTACGTAGTTATCGCATGCACTTACCTATTATTATTATTATTATTATTAAATCCGCGTCCTCCGCTCACGCATCTGCGTATAGGAGGGCGCGTAAAAGAAATAAACATTCATTCATTCATTTTCCCACGGGTCGTCATACCATAGCTGACGGTGACGTAGACTGTATTCGTACCTCGTAACTCGTACTTCGTACGTATGTGTAGAGTACCTACCTGTACCTATACCTACAACTTACTAACTACGTAAATACCTGCACTTTATGTATACCTACGCGTGTTTATGTGTAGCTAATAGGTATACTTTAATACTTGGTGTACTGAGTACTTGAGTACTGCATATGTACCGCGTCCGGCAATTTTCGTATCTACGCTCGTTCGTATGATACGAAAATTGCCAATTTCTGTCTCTCGTATTACGCCGAATCACCAAATCACCGATATGTGTATGTGTATGTGTATGTGTATGTGTATGTGTAGCTAGGGTACCTTTACTCGTCTAGCCTGCTGCATTTAGCATTTCTACATACTCGTATATGGGTACGAATATACCACTAGACCTACACAGTACACACGTGCACGTGTATCTGTAGATATATAGATAAATATGTAGATAGATAGATAGATAGATAAATAAATACCTACATATCGTAGATAGAGGTACGATTCCTGTATCGGTATCGTATTATCGGTGCGGCGTAATATAACATATTTACTTATGAACGCGTACCTATCTACACTAATACCTAATACGTATGTACATATTAGGTTTATATTGAATCAGAAACGTGGACACCATCACCATCGTATTACCTACCTACCTACCTACCTACCTACCTAGCAACTTGCCTACCTACTGCTTTCACCCGACAGTACGAAAAAAATGACGGTAGAAAGACCGCTGACATATTGCACGAAAATCGTAAGTATTGCGCTGTCGATTGTAAATGCCTATATTACATATACATACTATACCTTTACCTTTAGCTTTACCTTTAGCTTTACCTAGGTGATACCTAACGACTACCCGCTGCCCGCTGCTACCCGCTGCGGACTACTGACGTGGTTGGTGCGTACGCGCGTACACCGTATTTACTTGGGTATTCGTTTTTCATCTTTCATCCGGTGGTAGGGATAAGGGTAGGTGTAAGGGTATGTGTAAGGGTAGGGGTAGGGGAAGGGGAAGGGGTGGGGTGGGGAGGGGAGGGGAGTGGAGGGGAGCGGTGGGGAGGGGAGCGGTGGGGAGGGGAGATGTGGGGAGGGGAGAGGTGGGGTGGGGAGGGGGTTTGGTGCACGGGGCAGGGGCAGGGTAACGGTAGGTAGATGCACGATGAAAGATGAGTAGATGACGATACGAAGTAGGTGCCTCTGCCTATATAGTAATAATCAGGTAATTTCATAAATACTGCAACATACGCGTACGGCGCGGTTGGCGTACCGTACCGTACCGTACTATGTATGTAAATGTAGAAGTACCTACCTACTGTAGAAAGTACAATACTTGCGTCTGCGTCTGACCCATGCGAATATCTACTTAAGTATTTCAAGCTTCAAGCTCATCGAACAATGAAAACGAAATGCCGGTGTAGGTACTTTACGTGATATACCTACTTATTGTACACAGCACCCAGCCTACCTACCTACCTACCTATACTGTATCAATGGCGCTGGCACTGGCGCTCTTCTACATAGGTAAAAGTGTAAAAGTTAGATAAGGTGGAAGATACGCATACGCAGCAACGCACAGACGCGGTATTTTTCCACATTCGTTGTCGTAGTAAGCATTCCGATTTCGCATTTCCATTTCCTGCTTAAGCATAACGCTAACGTAACCTGCGAGTATTCGCATTTTTTTTTTTTTTTCATTCAAGTGTACTACATATGTAATTCCAAATAAACGTATCTACAATTCTACATTCGTCGGCACGGGGTCCAGATTATTTTCCGCAATTTTCTTCCTGCTACATTAGCCCTCAGCCCTTAGCCCTCTCCCTTCGGGCCTTCACATTGTCTCCTTCCCACTATATGTGTTGGTGTTGGTAGGTAGTAGGTACTTGATCATGACTATTGCGCGTGTACGTGTACGTGTACGTGTACGTGTACGTGTATTCGCGATCGCGGACGATATAGCTACAGCATTATAGGGCAGGCGGCAGGCGGCAGTCATTAATTAAAATATCTCACCTTCTTCTTGGTTAGAATTTATGAGAAAAAAAATGAAGCGAGGAAGCGAGGAGGGGTTGGTGAGGGTGGGGAAGGGGAGGAGAGGAGGGGAGGGGGAGGGAGGGAGGGGGAGGGGAGTGGTGAAGCAACGAGACGTGATGCAGATTTCAAGGGTAATCCTCTAACATATGTTGATATGGTAGCGCGCAACGGTAGGTAGCTGATCTGTGGTCGCCCGTCGCCGGTCGATGATAACAAGTCTGCTAAACTTGTATATTGTTGTTGTTGCGGCCCTGCCCAGCCTGGTTCGGCATTTACCTAACGTAAGTGTAACAGGTGTTTTCGAGTCTCGCCGATAAACAGATGATAAGTACCTAGCTACCTAGCTACCTAGCTACACCTACCTGCAGTACAATACGCGGGCATAGGTATAGCCGTATAGCCGTATAGCCGTATAGGTACAAGTATATGTACGCAGTACGTAGGTACCTGACCTAAGTATATCTCTAGTCTAGGTACCTACATGTACTTCACTCCACTCTACTCTACTCTAATCTGGTAGGTAAGTACATAGTACATACCTACGTAATTTGTGTACCTATTTTGTGTCCGGTAACCGGAAATATCGGAAAAAATTTCTATTCGGCTCGAAAATGATCACTTTTTGGCTGCCTCGATCGTGATTCGCGATCGTACTCGTACCTATATTACTCGTAAGAATAGGCGAACCTAATTTGACGAGTCCGATACGAATACGAATACGATTACGAAACGAAATACGCTATGTTAGGTATTTTTAAACGTTTTTACCTGTTGTGAAGCGCCTTGCTCTTTTTAATGGAATTTTTTGAAGAAGACTGTAACCTTGTAATAACGAGACAAGTCTATTGGGACTGGGACTGAGACTGGTAGTTACGTAGGTACCCATGTAGCTATGTGCTATGTACCTACTACCTACTACCTACTGGCAAAGTAGCAAAATGTAAACACCACGCAAGTTTGAGTAGCGACTAGCGAGATATCCATAGGTACCTATGTACTTACTTACCTACCTACCTACCTATATGTATATATGTTCCTAGATCATAGATCTACATAAGTACATACTGTATGTAGGTGTAGGTGGGTAATTCTACGCAAAACACACATTTTGACGTACATGCAAAAATTTCGTGTACAGCACATTAATGAAATGTTTGAATATAGTTGGGTCAATCATAGTGACCCCCTCTACCAATTTCATAAATTGTGATGTGTCCACCCCCTCCCCCTTCTGATTTAGAGCCCCCTTAGTAGGCAAAATTTCCATCACCGTGGCTGTAGCACACCTCGTTTTTCAACGCTATTTTTACGACCAGCAAAGAGTGATGGAAGTTCCGTTTTCGCGCCTTGGTTTCTTCTATTCCTCACACCTGTACACAGATCAAGGTCTAAACAAAATTCATTTTAGTGACAATCTCAAGCTCTGAGGTGGCCTTAAAGCTCTGTAGCACGAGTTTTGTTCCTTCACCGTGGTCAATTTTCATTGCTCACGTTTGGCTTACTGTAAATATTTTTCGCGGATGTATGAGTTAACATTTTTTTAGATGCTGGTCCAAAATCTCTTCCACTGATAAAAAATCAAATCTGAGTTACCCTGTCCCTTATATCAAGATAAATCAATAAAAAATGCCGAAATTACTTTTTTTCGTTCCATCACCGTGGCTCATCAACTGAAGGAGATATGAGCTGATGAGATCAAAAAAATATTAAAAACATATCGTTTGGCAAGTATTAGTTGTAATTATGTTGAAAATTTTTTTTTAAAAGTATGTCGAGTGATTATTAAAACCATTTATTCAACTTTTTTCCATCACCGTGGCTAAAAATTTCTTTTCCTTCACCGTGGTTGCTTAACATGGCTTTTACATAAGGCCTTTTTTTATGTGAATATGAATTTGACCCAACATTATTATTGAGATCTTGGGTTCATGTCCAAATGATTCCTCCTAAAAAAATTTTTAAAAAAATACTTTTCTTTCAAAGAAAAAATCATTTTGAAAAAGTGTGTTTTTGGTAGAATTACCCAGGTATACCTATATGTAAGCAAGCAAAGAAGGCGAGCAAGAACGGTGTCGCGCCGCGCCGCGATTTTTTGGGGTTAAAATTCGACCATGTTGCGTAGACCTATAATACCTCCATACCTCCATACCTCCATACCTCCTACCGAGGCGAAATTACCATGATAAGTGATAACAACGCGCGGACGTGGACGTGAACGTGGACGCGGGCGTCCGTTTATAAATCACAAATACCTACTTATCTACCTTATAATCGACAATCGATAATCGTACTTACTGGCGTATGTATGAATGTATATATGTATGTAATGCATACATATATACCTACCTACCTATACCAGCTATAGTACATAGAGCACATACATCAAACATCAATCTACTCTACATACATATGCGGTACTACATTCTACATATTACGCGTCATTTCGAGAGTAAAAAGTATAACATCATTTTTTAATTAGGTCGTTAAAGATTAATGCGCGAATGCAGATGCCGCGGTGCGATGCGGCGCGGCGCGGCCACCGTCGCGTCGCTATCCGATCCGCTGTGGTCATTATCGCGCTGTCTGTAGGCCCCTTTCACCTGTGCCTGTGCCTGTGCCTGTGCCTGTATGCGTTGCGCGTCCGCCATTTACCGATTTACCGTCTGATGGTCTGGTGGTGGTTACAGTACAGTACAGTAGTACAGTTGTACAGTGGTACAAGTACCTACTAATTTTTGGTACGTGGGTACCTGTAACATTTTTTTCACAAAAAATGTATCTACATAACGTAAGTAAATTTTACGAACAAACGACGAACGCCACTCGATGAAACGCGACGAATGCCTCTGCCTCTGCCTCTGCCTCTACCCTTACCCTTACCCTTAACCTTAACCTTAACCTTAACCTTACCCAGCAGCTAAACACATGCACCTTCCTACGTACCTCTGAAATACGCTAGACTGTGAGTAGCTAGGTACCCAGTCCGAGTAGCTACCATAAATATGATAAATAGCATACATCATAGGTACGTAGTTGGCTACGTGGTATCTATGTACGTAGAAGTACCATACGAGATTCACTCGTACAGGTAAACCATTTTTCCATTTTTCAGCGGGTAACTACGTTAAGATTTGGTGTACCTCTACTTACCTATACCTATGTATTACAATAGGAATTGCCTAAATTTTGTAATTCTTCACAACCCGGTGAACGAAAAACGCGGAATTACCTATCGGCGACTCTTGCCCCCTGAGAAGTTTTCAATGCGCGCATTTGGGCCAGGGCGGATGTCCAGAAACTTCAATCCTCCAGGACCCGAGTCCTCAAAACGATTTTTTGCGAGGTCAAACACCCCCTTTCAGAAATTACATTCATCTTTGAAGTCACTCCCTAAAATCAAAATCTGTCAATCCATTGCTGAAATTACCCCCTCCCCCCATTGAAATTTTTCAAAGACTTTGGCCTTGCTGCACTTGGCCTTATCGCATTTCTTCTTCAATAATTTTAAAATAATTCAAATTCGATAAAAATGATTTTTGTTTCGTACCTACTCTCCTCAAAATTATGTCAGGTAATTTTATTGTATCTTTTCTCCTTGTACCTAACTTATTTTCAATTTCTGAAAATCAAATTTTTTAAAACTTTGGTCTCGCTGCGCTCGGCTTTATCGGATTTCTTCGTTATTAGTTTTAAATTAGAAAGTGGTCGATTTTTTCCCCTTTTTTGGGGGTTTAGTTCAAGGTAAGTGGGTAATCCAAAACATTGTTTTACTGCGCATTGAATTTGAGATTTTCTAAAATTTTCTTTGGCAGAAATCATTTCTTTCATATTCACATTGAAATTACAAAATTTTATTTATGAAATTGTTATTTTTTAAAAAATTTTCCATCCTCGCTTCACTCGGGACAAATAAACAATTTCGTAGGTTCTTCTACTCCAATGAAATTAATGTAGGTATACCTAATGACAAATTTGGAATATGCCATGAAATTAATGAGAAGAGAAAGGGGTAGGTAAACACATTAAGTTCGATTGGCAAACTTATGCCCATCCATTCCGCCCATATAAAAGTTCAGTTTAGTGCCTGAATAATTTGATTTTCAAAATTGTAAAATTTTCTTCGCTGCAGCTACCTTCTACATAAAATTTAGGTGTGTGTGTGGGGGGGGGGGGGGGTTGAAGTCCAAGGTAGATAGGTAACATTGATGTCGGTATCATATAATTGGGAAAATTGAAAAATTGAATTGGTATTTTCACAGATTCCACCCTCTCCCCTCTCCCTCCACATCCCTCCCTCCCGGCGAAATGTCTTTGGAACGTCACTGGTTGGTTTGAAAAATTGAGCTTTCATGATGTAAGACCCAGGAGCAAAGGAACAAGACTAAAGCGAGGTAAAAGACGTTTTTTTTTTTATAGTGTTATTGAGAGTATCGAAAATGGGGAGGGGGGAAGTCCTCAATAGCTTTGAGGGATCTCGGTACCCCTGATTTGAAGAAACCGTGCGTTGCCCGTTCCAAAATGCGCGTAGTCAAATAGTAGTGCGCGATTTAGGCGCTGACTTATCATATACCTAGACACTAGATCTGCCTACCCCTACCGTAGAAGGTGAAACACGGACACGGTCCATATATTTAAGTACCTATTTAAATACCTATATTTGATAGATTTGATTTACAGCAGTAATACGAGTATGTACTTAGTAATTAAGGGACCTCCTAGGTAGCAGATAGACTGGGTACTTATTTTGAGTAGGTAGTAGGTACTATATGTATACGTAAGCGTGTTTTATCATTAGGTATATGTACCCACGCCTATATATGTTTCTGTTTTGAAACTGGTCAAATCAGTTTTCATTTTCACTTTCGCATTTTCGCAGATGGAAAACGGGTACGATAATCCGGTGCCGATTGATAATACCAGTAGCATACGCAACGAAGCCGCCAGTCCCGAATACATCTCTACCGCACATTCCAATCCAAATTCCACCAATTTCGCACATTCGAATGAGCCGCCGCCGCCGCCGCCACCGCCAACGCCGCCACCGCATACGCTTTTTGTCAGGTATTACTACAGTTATACCTACTATACTTACTGCATATGCATACTCTATGCAAACTCTTACTACCAGATCCCAAGTCCTAGATGCTAGATGCTGGGTGCTAGCCAGCTAGCTCCTTCTAAAATTACCGTTTGTACCATATAACGTAAGAAGGTACCCGTATAAGTACCTACACCTAGCTACCTACATATACATTGGTACAATGGTACAATGGTACAATATTTAGATAGAGGTACCTAGTAAGTTGGAAGCAGCTATTTGATTAACTAAGTAGGCCTTGATATACATATGTACCTAACTACCTATTTGTAAGAATAAGAAAGTACCAACTACATACCTACCTAGATCGAATGACGCGATAAAATTTCATTTCAGCTCCGAAAATACTCGAGCCACTACCGAAAAACAAAGAAGTAGCGTTTACATTATACCAGTTAGTGACGATTCGAAATCGAGATTCACGGCTAAAGCCAACGTCGACGTTGTAAGCAACGAAAACAACAAAATTCTCAAGTAGGTAATACCACCCCGGTTGCAGTTAGGTACCTAACTACCTATATGTAATAAGTACCGGTACTGTAACCATACGTAATACGTAGTCAATACCTATGGTTTTCTCAAAAAAAAAAAAAAAACGCGCAAAAACATTGAAAGGCGTAATTTTTTGGGGAAAACTCAAAAATTTGAAGATAATTAAATTTAGGAAAATAAAGATACGATCCGAGCAAAGGAAGGAGGGAATTTTTTTTAAAATTGGCCTAGAGAAGCATTAAAAATGTATATTATTTTTTGAATTTTAATGCTACCTATATTTTTGACTTGTAGATCTAACTCGAAATTTCTTGAGGGAATGCGTGGTAAAAGCACCTCGTCGCGAAATATACCTCTAACTATTCACAAAGTCAAACCTGTACGGAGGGGGGGGGAGGTCCTCCCAGATCCGAGGTTTTTTTTTAGAGAACTGGCTAGGAGTCTCTTTACTGCGAGGGTGCTCAAACAAAAAATGTTTACTTGAAATAACAGAAGGATTTTCGAGGGATGCGGCAAAAAGGAACCTTTTTTCGCACTGTTGACTCATATAATTTATATAATCGTGATTTTGTTCATGCCCGAGCGATGCTTTGAGAAAATTTGGTGTTTAATGCCCAAAAAAGGCCTTTTTCCATATTTTAATGCTTCGAAAATCCCACTCTGATGCAATTTGGGAGGGGGAGGGGGGAGGGGGTGCAATGCATCCCTTGTATCCACCATCCGACGCCATTGGTGGTAGGCAGCTAAGCACCTAACAGCCAATACATATGTAGGTACACTTACCACTTACCACTTCGCATTTAGGTGTATGTAGCTAACTAGCTATATAGGTACCTGAACGTCTATAGGTACGTAATACGTACGCATAATTGGTTACGTTTCTCGTATTCTTTTCTTTTCTCAGTGGACAAAATGAAAAACAGCAATATACCTACCTCAATGGAATGAACGGCGATAAGCATTCGAAAACGAATAATTCGTCGGAAAAAACTTACATCGATTACGATCCGCATCAACACATAGAACAAAAGAATCCTACATCGTAAGTTGCGTTTCTGCGTATTGCGTATTACGTAATGCCTAATGCTTAATGCGTAGGTAGGTATTTATTTTTTTAAGAAGTTCTCTTGCGTGTGCGCAAATATCTACTTACCTACCTACCTACCTACCTATCTTTTTTATTTATTTTTTCGTGCAAAAACATTTATTGATATAAAAGTTACAGTAGGTACCTATCTATTACAAAGCTCACACCATCCCTTTGCATACCGGTCGCGGTGGTTTATGAAGGGGAAAGGTGGAGCATTTGAATTGTTGGAAAGAGATACTTACTTACATTTATACTTATTACTAGACTTTCTACCCGTCCTTTGGACGGGTATTTTTTTCATCAAAATTACAAAACTCAAAACAATTTTTTTTAATAACCCAGGTCGAATCATAAGATTAATCAATTTTCATTAAAGAGTATCCCCTGTCAAATCAACTTTTTTGAATACCCCCTCATCAACTAAAAATTTGAGCAATTGTTTTCAATTTGAATCCCAGATTGATTTTTATCTGAATACCTCCTCCCATAATTCTTGAGAATCGCTATAGAATAGAAATACCCTCACGATATCCTCATAATATCCTCACAATTTTTGAAAATCATCACAGAGGTATTCTCACAATAACCTCATAATTTTTGAAAATCGCAATAGAACTCTGATACCCTCATAATTTTCAAAAATTTTCATAGAGTTACCTTCAGAATACCCTCATACACTCACAATTTTCGAAAACTGGCATAAAGGTACAGTCACAAAAAAAAATTTATAAGGGTCGAATCAATATTTTTGAATGTCTCTCCCATTAATTGAAAATTCGATGACAATTCCAGTTTTTATTTTGCCTATAAACTGTATTTTTAGTTAGGTAATTTTGAATGTTTTTTAAAATTCCTTAAAAATTCTTTATAATGTGGAATTCCTCAATAAATTTTTTGAACTGAAAAAAATTGTGCAAAAATTGGGGAATTTTAAAATTTGTGAACGGTTTAAAAAAATTTGTATCACATTTTTAAAAATTTTGAAACAATACTTTCAAACAAAAATTAAAAACATAAAAACACACATTTTTTAATCAAAGTCCATATTTTTTGGAATCATATGACAAATTTCTGCACTGCATCCTACTTTTTTCAAATTTTTGTACAACTTTAGTTCCCAAACACAGAAATATGAAAAAACAATTAATTATGT
Source organism: Pseudococcus viburni (assembly GCA_033439095.1). NCBI lineage: Eukaryota > Metazoa > Arthropoda > Insecta > Hemiptera > Pseudococcidae > Pseudococcus > Pseudococcus viburni. Next base: position 151,792 of record JAVBJF010000481.1, on the reverse strand, counting down.
AATAATTTGTACTGCATACACCATTTAGCGAAAATGATATCATTACAATAATTAAATTAATTTAAACACAATTCAGCAAAAATGATATCAATTTTTATTCTATGCAGCCTTGACATTTTCAAATTTTAAAGAATCTTGTAAGAAATCACAACTCCAGTTTTTCCAAAAAGGAAAAATTTTTATCAAATGTTTTAAAAAATTCAAAATTTGATTGAGAAAAAATAATTTTTGTAATTTTTTTTGTGTAAGTTGAGTGAGTTGAAAAAATTTGAAATTTGAAAGATTTGTCACTTTTTTGGTTTTTACATGATTGAGAAAAAATATTTTTTCAATTTAGAAAAAATTAAAACCTTTGATTTGGAAAAATTTATTTTTTACTATTTCTCCCATTAATTGATCAAACACAGGTCAAATTATGAAACCTTTGAATCCCTCCCATTAATTAACAACTTCATCACCACCCACTCATGAACATTACAATATTAATCTATAATTTATAAAAAAATTAATTTAGGAGGTTGAATCAATTTTTTAAATTTGTATTCAATTTGAACCCCAGGTCGATTTTCTTTGAATCCTCTCATTAATTAAGAACTTCATCAATAATTAAATTATTTTCAAGTCACATCAATTTTTTGAATTCCCCCTCCCATTAAATAAAAATTCATTCAATTTGAACCCCAGGTGAAATCAATTTTTTTCATATTCATACTACCTATTAATTAAGAAGTTGATAGATTTTTTAAAAATTGTACTCAATTCCAACTCCACCCAGATCAGATCATTTTATTATATTCCCTTTCATTAATTAAAAAGTTGATTCATTGATTAAAGCTGTGAAAGTAACTTCATTAAACTAAAAAAATTTGAATTTTTTGTAACTTTTTACATGATTGAGAAAAAATATTTTCCTAATTTGTTTATTTTCTCCTGTGTACCTAATCAGTTTTTAAAAATTTTTATAAGTAATTAAAACATGATTTAACTTTGAAAAATTTCAAAAAAAAATTGTAAAATAATTCTTGCTGCCATCCTCTTCATAATTTGTATTAAAAATTTTTTTTCAATTTTTTGCAATTGAAAAAATGATTGAAACAAATAAAAATTGTTCCAAAATTGTTGAAAAATTTTTCAAGTTTTTTTAAAAATTTATTTTCTTGAAAAAAAAAATAAAAAAAATTTGCTCCCTGTAGGATTCGAACCCCTATCATCCGGGGTGAGAATCCATGACGTAGTCCACTTGGCTATGCTGCTGTTGTTGAGTAATGCCCGGAAAATTCCGCATAGTAATCACTACAGGTTTCTAAATGGTTGAAATTTTCAAAACTTCACTTCAGCTTTCTCGGAGGAATATCTCGAAAACGAAGCCGTTTCAGCAAAAATCGAAGAGAATCAAAATTGTAGCCCGTAAAATTTGCTATCGTCAATGTGTCATTAGATTTTCGATTCGACGCACCCGTTTCGAAATATTCGTGAAAAACCGCGTTTTCGGCTATCCGCCTTCTGATTGGCCAAACAGAAGCCGAAATTTGCCAAACTTTGGCGCGACTTTTCTCTACTTTAGAGACGACTTTTTTGAAACTTTATGCGCGCTAAACCTTCTCCTCGTCAAGGGCTATCCGATGGCGCCACCCTCCACCCCCAACTCGCCGGATCTTCGGAGTTTACCCGTAACAACGAAAACACCACTTCTCTTTATATAATAGAGAAGAGAAGAAGAGATAAAAGATACATATGAAAAGGTGAAAGGAACAAAGGGAAAATATAGTAATAATGATCCAAAACAGAGATACGGAGATTGGTGTTCACTATAAGCATAACCTATTATAAAAGATACATGAAAAGGTAAGGATGAACGAAGAAGAAATTACGGGGAATAATTATAGTAAAAAAAAAAAGAAGGGAAAAAACCGAGTAAGTGAAAATCAATCACAGTTACCTACCTAGCGGGACCGACCTACCTACCTCGTATGGCGAGAAACTGCGCGAATGTTTGTGCGTTTGCTATTGCCAATCATACCCGAGGGTCAATTTCCATTGTTAAAAGTCAGGTGATATCGTAAGTAGGTCTTTAACTTTAGGTATTCGTTTGTTTTCAGATATTTGGATACGATTTTTCATCTGCTGAGAGCGAGTTTGGGGACTGGAATTTTGGCTATGCCGAATGCGTTTCAAAATGCCGGTTACGCCGTCGGCTTAATTGGAACTTTAATTATCGGATTCATGTGCACCTATAACATACATACGCTAGTAAGTACAAGTAGCACACGTACACGCCTTCTTCAAACAGTGCGATTTCAGTTTCTTAAATTCAAATCGCTCGCTCAAACATTTAAAAGCCCACCAAAACATTTTGCACCCCAGCACCAATTTTTCAAAGAATACCTAGCTATGGGTATAGGTATAGGTACATAAGTATTTACAAATCAAAATAGTGCTGCAAACTGAATTACGTCTCACACTTTAAAGACCCCCTTGCTCCGCCACGCCGCGCCGCGCCGTACCACCGTCTCTATTATGGCTAGGAGGCTCAATTTTTCACCAGATTCGCGATATCCGGTCATAGCCCATAGGTAGTATGGAACCAGGATTGTACTCGTAGGCTTGTACGTACCAAACCAACGTACAGTCTAGCGCGCGGGTAGTTGCTTACTTGCGCCTGGTCTCAAACCCCTTCTATGTTCGTCGTATGCAACCACCGGCACATGGAAATACAAAGTACAGTATTTTTTAAAATTTGAATCAAATCGTTAATTTAAGTAGGTATCTAGGATGATACCTATGAAAAAAATTGCAAAAAATGTGGTATACGCTTTTTGCCTATCTTCATTTTGAAAGGAGTTGTGATTCCAGTCAAATTTTAAAAAAATGAAATTTTGGGAAAATTTAAAATCACTGTACTTAGCCTCTTTTTAAATGAAGATAGGCAAAAAGTGTATAGGTACCAATTTTTTTTGCAATTTTTTTTTTATATCATCCTCTTAATATACTTGGATCAATGATTATATTCAAAATTAAAAAAATACTATACGTTGTATTTCCATGTGCAAGTAAGTACATGCGTAGATTGCGTAAGCATACACTTTCGTACATGTACAATTGTACAATGTACACAATATATAGGTATTGAAATAATTGCGAGCCTTTTATTCCAATAAATGTTTTCAATTTAAAAAAAAAAAAAAAAGGAAAAAAACAAGGTAGGTAGGTAAACGATTTTAGCAACATAACGATACGAGTCCAACTCTCGGCCTAATCCGCCTCAAACCTCAAGTATGATACCTAACTAATGTAAATTGGGTAAGGCAACTTTTGAAATCGTCTGTTGAAGCGACAATTGCACCCCTGATACCCACGAGCTTGAATCCTACAATAGGTATACAGTACAATACAATACAATACAATACAATTGCAAAAGAATGCGATATGATATGATACGCAGGTATGCAAGTTTTAGCTAGGTATTTAGGTAGTACATATTTATTGCTCGTAGATAATAGATATGTAGATGTATGTAGTATGTACTATGTACCTATCTATTAATAGGCAGGTGCGCGTAATTGAATGCAGGTTTCGTCGGAATACGAATTGTGTAAACGTAGAAAAGTGCCATCAATGACGTATCCAGAAACTGTGCAAGTTGCTTTCGAGGAAGGACCTTCAAAATTGAGACGATTCGCGTCGTTTGGAAGGTAAGCGTATGTAACGGTAACGTTACTATATGTATGTATATGTACTTATAAGTACATATGTAATAGGTACCTAGGTATTCTACGGATAGACGCGTACGGGTATGGCCGTATGGCCGTATGGCATTGTTTGATCTTCCCGCTTACGAGTAGTGGGTAGGTAGGTGCATGAAATTTAAAACAAAAACAAAACCAAAAACCAAAAACCAATACAAAAACAATTGATATTCTCGTACACTTAGATATCTATTCAAACAGGTAAGTACCTAACCTACCTACAATTTGGAAACTCGCTTATCCAAAAGTACCTACCTATTTTTGTTTCAGACTTGTGACCAATTTACTGTTAGTTGCGTACCAAGTTGGTTCGAGTTCCATCTACGCGTTGTTTATCGCCAGTAATTTAAAAGACGTAAGTTTCCGCTTTCAAGTAGGTAGGCACATTTACCTACATTGATCCAAATACCTACATAAGTATACCTGCTACCTGCTACCTGCTACCTGTACACCTGTACACGTGTACACCTGTAGATAGGTACCTAGTACCTACACAGTACACAGATTGTCTGCCTTCGCATTATTACGCGAAATTATGCACATACAGTAGGTATACCTACGCCTAAAGTAGGAAGGTAGGTAGGTATATGTACAATTGTACACCTACGCTTTCACGTTCGTACAATAGGTATTAGGTACCTAGTACCTACTACCTATAGCCTTATACTTACGTAATCACCAATTATATCGTAAATAGTACCTATACCGAAATGAAAAAGATACTTAGTACCAACCCAAGTACATATGTATTAGGTAGGTAAGGTACTCTACTATCGGTACATTACGGTACAGACACAGACAACACAAGTTAACAAGTTAGGTACTAGGTAGGTAGTAGGCAGCTACCTAGCTAGGTACAGCGCACATCGAAAGTTTATGACAGAAGGAAAAAACGACAAGTGAAAATTTGACATTTCCGCCAACACGAAAACCTCAAAAAATTGTATCGGCTTCACCGCGATTGGCGCAATTGCAATAATTTTGTCTTTTAGGTATACCTACTTATTTTTTACGAGTATTATACCTATAAGTTCCTACCTACGATCTACGACCTACGACGACAAAATTTCATGTCAGTCATCAGCCTCCTCCTGCGCCCTGCGCCCTGCCCCCTCCGGCCGCGGCCGGGTGTAGTAACATTTGTATTTGTCTATTTTTAGTTTTACCGGTATGTTTTAGGTGTACGATTCGTATTATAAGACGGATACCGCCGATGCCGGTATAAATGTAAGAACGATGCTGTTGTATTTACTAGCGCCGTCCATACTGATTTGTTGGGTTCGAAACCTAAAACTTTTGGTTCCTTTTTCAACGATCGGTAATGCGGCCACAATTTTAAGCTTTGCGTTGATCTTTCGTTACGTTTTCGACCAAGTGCCGTCATTTGTCGATCGCCAACCGGTCGGCACCATGGAAGGCATTCCGTTATTTTTCGGTACGGTTTTATTCGCTATGGAAGCTATCGGCGTGGTACGTACTTTTATGCACCTACTTATATATGTATCTGTAATATTACTTAATATGCATCAACATGTAGCTAATAACTTACCTATAAGTAGATATAAGCGCAGCGCGTACGTAGGTATACATTAGGGTGGATTGAAAAAAAAAAACATACCTTGGATTTTGATCAAATTTGGTGGGGTGGTTTACTTTAAGTGGGAGACTTCACAAACAAAATTTGAGCCCCCGAGGGGCAAGGGGAGGGGAGCAGGAGGTGCTCAAAGTGCACCTCCTTTTGAAAAAAGCGCTGTTTTTTACGTTTATTATAGCCAATCGAAATTGTATTTGTGTGAGAAGCCTTCGTAGCACTTAAAAGATGCGATTTGAGTTTCTACATCTCCCTAAAGGCCCATTTATACTGGCACTGAATTTATCACTGAAAAAGTTGAATCTGTGTTTTCTTACGGAACAGTTTATAATGAGGCACTGAAAGATTCCCTATCCTTTCCATGAAAAGTTAAAATATTTTAACTTTTCACTGACAAATTCACTGCCAGTATAAATGGGCCTTAAACCATCGCCATCCTTCTCCGATCAAAACTCTGACTGCTACCATAGGGGGTTGAAAAGTTGCAGATTGCAATATTTCAATAATATGAAATTGTCACTTAGCTGGAATGATTTTTTTTTTCATCGAGTAAGTGAACAAAAATTTTTTTCAATCATTGAAAGTGAATTTTGAAAAAAAATAGAAAATTTTGTACACCAGTGCAGCCAACAGCAAATCATAAAATTCCAAAATACGCCGGAAAATATTGTGTAATTTTTTTTTCAATCACTAAAAGTATATTTCGAAAATTTTTTTCGAAAATTTTGTATGTCAGTGCAGCCAGTTACAGATCGTGACATGCTACACTATGGAGTAGGTAAACGTTGACCTCGAATTAATTTTTTTTATCGTTTGAAAAATACACAATAATTTTAGTTTCAATCATCAGAAATAAAAAATTTTTAATTTTTCTTTGAAAATTTTGTACGTCAGTGCAGCCAGTTACTAATTGCGATATTCGGATATTATGAACTCGAATCCATTATTTTTTCGTCAAGTGATTGGACCAATTTTTTCTCCCAATCAATAGAAGTTCGTTTCGAATTTGAAGACGTCGGAACATCACAATTAGCAACTGGCTGCACTGACGTACAAAATTTTCGAAGAAAAATTTTAAATTTTTTATTTCTGATGATCGTATACGTATACCTACTTAGGTATACCTACTTATCTTTAATCGCACGTACTGCGCAGGTGATGCCTTTGAAAAATCAAATGAAAAAACCGCAGAAATTTGGTAGCCTGTTCGGTGTGCTGAACGCTTCCATGTTACCTATTTCGATTCTCTATACGTTCATGGGTTTTTTTGGGTACTTGAAGTACGGTAGCAAGACATCGGGAAGCATTACTTTGAATTTGCCCAGCGACGAATTGTAAGTATCGCGAGTGCAACCGCGACTGCGACCGTTTTTTGCGCACTCTTTTACGTAATAGGTATACCTATTATAAATCTCCACCCGTAAACGTAGATGTCTAGCTGCCTACGGGTATCTCTCATCGCTCATCTCTCATTCGTAAATCAGTGAAAAGTACTCGTAACACACTATCGGATCGGTGAAAGGTGATTAAAACCGCGGGGAAATCGGCGAAAGTTTTTTTTTCAGACGGAAAGCACACGATGCGGTATTCTTTGATTTAGAAATTCGTTGAAAACCTAATTTCACTGCTTTTTCATATGCTGCAAATCGCAAATCTGACTGCGTACCGCATCAGTAATTTTCTGCTGATTCCGAATGAGAGAATATCTAGATGCCTAACAGCTCATTATTCATATAGGTACTTACTTACTTACACTTCGATTATTCGCTCAGGAGCAGGCGCGGGTAGGTACCATATATACCGTATTAGTTACCTACTCGTACGAGTGCATACTTCTAACAGAAAAAAGTAGTTATGGGTATAGACTGAAAGAGGAATATATGTGTAGAAAAAAAGTTGTACCTATCTAATCGGTTCCTATAATTAAACTGAAGGTAGTACCTACCTACCTACCTACCTACCTACCTACCTACCTACCTGATACCTATTTTGGCCTATGTATTCATTATTACGAGTATGTAGTTACGGTGCCTATTTTTCACTTATCGCGCATTTGCGTTTGTTAATTTTTCAGATTGGCCAAAGCGGTAAAATTGTTATATTCCGGCGCTATATTCATAACTTACGCGTTATCTAATTACGTAATTTGCGACATTGTATGGACCAACAGTATTAAATCGAAAATAACTACCTCGACGAAATTTACTCGCATATTTTGGGAATATGTTGTTCGAACGGCCACCGTCCTATTTACTTGTACGTATTTATGTTTATGTATATTATATACAGAATTACAGATATAGACTAAACGGGATACTAGTACTAGCTACTAGTACCTAGTATCTACTACCTACATAGGTACCTATGCCACCGTCAACCGTCGCGTCGCGTGTCTATGTCTACTTACTGCCTAGGTGCTAGGTGCTAGGTGCTACAAAGTACCTAGGCAGAAACATTTGGTTGGTTGCGATTTGTGGTAGTTGATACACCTACCTATCTAAATAGCCAATTAGACGTAGGTAGAGGTAGTAATGGCTTACGCTTCCGTGCATACTCGATTTTGCGCTAGTGACTGGTGGTTTTAGTAGGTACCTATACGAGTACCATATGGTATACGATATAAATAGCGCGAAAATGTATGTACGAATGGGCACCTGTTTGTTGACAGTTTTTCTGGCGGCAGCTGTGCCAAATTTGGAAATTTTCATTTCGTTCGTCGGCGCTTTCTGTTTGTCGAACATCGGCGTTGCATTTCCAGCCATCGTACAGATATTGACTTTTTGGAACAATCACGACGACGCTTTTCAATTTTCCATCATGATTTTCAGAAATTTCGTAATCATATTAATCGCGATTCTAGCATTCACCATTGGCGTTAGTTCGAGCGTTGCGAAATTTATTCACGAAATGATGTAAATTTGGCGCGCTAGCTTCTAGACAACTTGCAAGCCCAAATACGAACCTGTAGGTATCTATACCTTTTTACACGAACGATTACCTACCTAATGTTACCTCCTCTACCTGCGGCGCGTCGCGTCACGCCGCGCCGCTTACCTAAACGCTGGCGGCAGATACCTACCTATTAAGTGTATGCACGTGTACCGTACACTTATGTAGGTATTTACGTACTTATTTACTATGTATGTAGGAAGGTTAGTAGAGATACAGGTACTTCGAAATTTTTAACAACCTACGCGCCGCAGGGTGTTTGTGTGAAGCTCGGTCGTAGAGCTTTCATTTTCAGATATCTACTAGACTACTAGACAAGTACCTACTACTTACTACCTACTACCTACCTTTTTTCGAAAGTACGGACCTACGTTATCTTAACGTAAACGCGAATAATTGGAAATTCCGTTCCGATTGCAATCACTTACCTACCTACCTATTTCGTTTACATATGTCACATTTTTTACCTACCTACTTAATTTTTGTATCGACTACGGTAATTGACATCACCATCGATATCGCTATCGCTATTGCTATTGCTATTGCTATTGCTATCGTTATTCATCATTCGAATTAGCTGGTAGGTTAGGTATAGGTACCTACTATCTAATAAGTACGTGATATAATACCTATACCTATTTTTGTGTAACCAACCTCGGGCAGTGGCACTGCGTACTTGGTACAATGTACATAGCTACATACATAGGTAATTAGGTATTGGTACCTATACCCTCTACTGCGTTAACAGATGCATAATTATACATATTGCATATCTACGTGTAGGTACGTACTACGTTCTACGTACTTACGGTTACGTAGGGATCAAGTTTCACATCAGCTAAAACACCTACGAAAGTTTATGAAAGCTAAAGCTAGCATAATATTATGCACTTAGTATTTAGGTACTTACATATTTACTCGCTAGGACAAAAGACTTGGAAAAAACGTAGATAGGTGATGGGTACCTAATAATAGAGACGAATTAGCATCGATCTTTGAAAAAAAAACACATTTTCGACGAGCAAAGCTTTTATTGCAGAAAATTGTAGAAAGTAGTCCCCTGAATAACCCTCAAGAGTTACCAAACCCCCTCCCCCACCCCCACCCCCAGACCTCGTAATAACTTTTAAGGACTTTGAACCTCCCCCCCTCAAAAAAAACCAGTTTGTTCATATTATTTCCCCGTGGATTGATTTTTGGGTAAAAATAGTTCAGTATTTTTTTGTTCTACACTCAATTTCCAACATTTTTTGTATGAAAATTTTTTTTATACGATCATTAACAGGGGAGATAGGGAGTCCTGAAGGAAGATGGTTTTTGGCCAATATATATTGATTATTTTGAAAACGTAATAATAGGTAGGTATAAAATCGTACTAAATCGTATGTTTTGGGCATGAAAATAGTAGTACTATGTAAATTGGCGGTATTGACACTACTTGACTCCCTTCCTTCCCATGTGCCCACCTCACCTTACCCATTTGTTTTTATTTAGCAGTAGCAATATGATTTATGGGTGTGGTGGGGGGGGGGGGGTCACTATTATAAGTTGAAAACATATGTACCTATTTATGAAAGGAAAAAATACCTAGGTACTAGAGTGAATATGTATGTACTTAGTTATCTCTTTACCTACCTACCTATGTACCTATTCGGTACCTACTAACCGAACTTATTATGTACCTACAGTACCTACCTGTTGATACTTAATTTATTTTATCGCATACCTAAACTGCCGCTGCAAAGAGGCAATTGTCATTCTGAGTTTCATTATACGCGTATATGAGTTACATACCTATTACCTACCTAGTGCCTACCAACGAAATACCGTACAGCTAAGCTAGCTACTGTGTAGCTGATAATATGTACTAGGTATCTATAAAAAATTCGTATCCCGGTGATCGCGCAAAAATGCGCGAATACATTCCTTTTGTCTAGTTTTTAATTAGAGTTTCTGAGAACTGTGCTATTGGATTTTTGAATTTTAAGAATTTCGCCTACAATTATTTTCTAAACCCCCTTTCTCCGACAGAACAAAATTTTGGCAATCGAAATATGTATTCTCTCTCGTACCCACACCTCCGGAACAGTTTTCGATTTCAGAGATTGAAATTTTTCCCGTAACCTTCGCTCCTCCGCGGAGCGTAATATTTTATTTTTCTGTTTCGTTTTATTTCCCTTTTCTTTTTTCTTTCACGACACCTCGAATCTTTTTTTCTTCTTCTTTTTTCTTTTATTTTTGGTACCACTTTTTGTTTGGAAAAACTACACACGCAGAAAAAATGTATCTAAGAAATAGAAAGATCCGCACATTTGTTGGGTGAGTGCTTATTACGTGAAGGTACGTAGTTCGTTAAGCTGGAGCGGCTTTGTGCTTTGGAGAATGAGCTTCGATTTGATTTTAGAAAAATATTTGATTACAGTCAAACACGTGCAAGTAGGTAACTAATGACTGATGCAGCTAGACCGCAAATTTTACGCTTTAGGACAATAGCTCATCAGTTTTACCATACGCGCGAAATTTCATTTATGCGTAAAACCTGGAAACTGTTCGAAATAGGTACCTACCTATCGAAGAAAACACCAATCTGCCGAATTTCAACGCCCTTTTAGACACCTAAAACTTATCTGGAATTTAAAAAAAAAAAAAAAAAAAAAACAGTCGTATACCTATTTTGATCTGCCAAATGGAAACATTTTTTCAGAAGCTTCTCCAAGCTTGCGCGCATTGCACGTAGATAGCTGCAGCTAGCATCAGCATTAGCATATGTACAAGTATAGCTTTATTTACTTACCTACGAATTTTTTTTCATACCGTGAGTACGGGTTCATATAGGTACCATAATGTAGATGTATCTATACCTACATCTGTAGCCGTAATTCAGTATTCGCATTTAGACGAGATGTTTGCGGCGCGGCGCTTACTTTTCGACAAGATTTTTGTCCGCATTAGGTGATAGCCGGTAGGTCTAGGTATACTACGGTACTAGTAGTGTTCGGTACTTCCCAACCGGTACCTACCTACCTTTTTTTTTTTTTTTTTCCGTGCAAAAACATTTATTGGTATAAATTACAATATAACAAAGCTCACACCATCCCCTTGCATACCGGAGGTTTATAAAGGGAATGGTGGAGCATTTGAATTGTTGAAAGGAGATTCTTACGTACCTATCTATCTACCTACCTACCTCTCTACCTTCCTACCTACTTATGAAAATGTCACGTTGTGCTGTGAATGTGATTCAGTTACCTACCTATAAGCAAAACATATTTCCTATTAGTATTAGGTACGCATTTTTAATGTTATTTTCATATGTATTTGTGATACGTTGTAAACTGTGATATACATATAGTTCTATACATGCCTATTTGTACGTCTCGTCGAGTTAATCTTAGGCATATGGTACGTAATCGAAATAGGTACTTATTTTACTTACTCGCCTACTTACCACCTTAGCTACTTACCAGTTGTCGAAAGATACGTAAATTTTAGGTACCTAGCTACCTACCTACCTATGTACGTAGTGAAAAACACGTGTTCAGGTCTCTGTAGAGTGTAGATAATAAGTAGATACCTATACTTTTTGTACCTGCGATACGATACGATACGATATACGATACTTGTACGCGTGTGGATACTTATTGAGTATGATTTACGCATTTAGCGTAGTGTACGTGCAGTGGTAGTCGGTACCTGCATGCGTATTAAGTACCATACCTAGACCTACGTATATATTGTAAACCAAACTGAATATATGTACCTTCGTATTATTTAGATATAGGTAATGGTAGGTAACTATCATTTACACCTACCTGTAGTTGCATTACGGTACCTACCTATACTTACCTACACCTAGGTTAATCTAGGTACAAGGTACTCGATCACGTACCTACTACCTAGTCGTACTGTCGTAGTCGCAAAGCAATGTATCAATACGATTTGATGGTAATGATAAGTTTTATTACATTTTGTTTATGAAATTGCGTCTTACTCATTGGTCATTTTTTCGGTTAGGTTATATTTGTATGTACCACTCAAGTACCTAGCTAGGTAGGTACCTTTTTTCAGTAAAGTTGTCGTCTTGGTGGAACCGAGACGTGAAACCTACGTTACCGCACCGTACGTAAATCTACATAAAGGTACCCGTACTTCTACTTACCTACTTACTTACGTACGTCGTCGGAACGTATGCAGTCTATGCACTATGTAGTCCAGAGCTCGGCTGCGTAAGCCGCTCTCCTACCTAAATACGCACACCAATCCCCCATGCCCCCACACCCACTTTTCAGATAGATACATTCTTATTTATTATTGGTGAGTAAGGGCAAGTAGGTATTGCTCGGTAAAAGAATTAGGGCGCCATTTAACTGCACGACAAAATAGAGGGTTTGCACGACAAAAAGTAGGAAACTAACGACGAAAGAAAGTTATCACATTAAAACAAATGATTAAACCGCAGAAAATAAGATCGCACGTCGAAATATAATATATTCCAGCGACCAAACAAAAAAATCACACCAAAAAAAATTAATGAATAATAAAAATACTTTTCCAACGACTACTTTTGTAAAGACAGATAAAATGAAATCCACGACGGAAATTAAAATGAAATTCACGACGAAATTGTACCTTAAAAAACATTGAACACTATGTCCATGTCAAAATTAGTTTCAGGACACTATGTCCCAATTCAGTTTTTTGAGATATTATGTCCAGATTGAGGATTTTGGGACACTGTGTCCTGTGTCCATGTCAAAATTAGTTTCAAGACACTATGTCTCAGTTATTCAGATTGGGACTTTTGAAACACTATGTCCATGTCTAAATTAGTTTTAAGACTTTTAAGTAGGTACATACTTACATATCTCGTTGTGCAAAACTTTATTTTGCCGTGAAAACATAATTTCGTCGTGGAAAAATTATTTTTATCTCTAAATTATCGTCCATTCGCATTAATTCGTCGTTCATAGTTCGTCGAGCAATTCTCATTTTTTGTGATTATTTGGTCGTGATTCAGTTACGCCAATCTCGTCGTGCAAGTCCTTTTTTTTGTCGTGCAGTTTTATATTCCCCAAAGAATTATAGCCCCGGCAGACTTACGTTACTCGTAGATTCGCAAGCGATGAAATTCTAATACTTGAACGTTCTTAATACCGAACCGGTAGCTCTGCTCTGGCTCTAGATAGGTACCTGAACTTGCTTCCCTTTAGATACAAATATAGGTACCGAAACTAAGATGTTCAAAAACAGGTAGGTACCCAAAAGATTACATTATTAACATACGCGACTGGTACGAGAGGTTAATAATAATATGTACTAGGTACATACCTACACACCTACGTATAATACCTATAGGTATACAGCAAAGATGTAACAAATGTTGGAAAGTATGAAGAATTGTTGAAACATTTCGAAACATAATAATTACCTATACTTAATAGATAATATGGGTAGGTACTTACTTATACATCGAGAATAATATAACGAAAAGCTGTTCGGTTTGCGTATTTATTCAATAAGATACCTACTACATGGTACATACCTACAATCCACATACATATTACATAGAACTGAACGCAGTCTACCTATCCAAAATACCTATGAAAAGATCGTACCGCTTTTCCGCCGCAACCAAACGTTATGTTCTCGATGATACGCGTAAAATGGATGCAGGGAAATAACGTAGGTAGGTACTAGGTAGGTACTTTTGCACTTGCTCCGATCGTTACGTAACGCAAGGCAGGTACAAATTTATCAAGTAAAATAATCTACCTCTTACGTATACTTTAGGTAGGTACCTATTTAGTCTTGCACATATGTACCTAGTAGGTATATCTATTGGTATGTAGTATGTGCCATTGTACCTATGTAAGTATTTGTAGCGTCGCGTAGCGCAGCAGTAGGTAAAAAAAGTGTTTTCTTTTAACTCGGCCGCTCATCGCATCGTGATGATGCGCGATGACGTGTAAAATCAAATGTGGTGTAAACACGCTCTTTAACCTGGTAAATTAAGAAAAATTCGAATAATTTTTCATTGTTAAAACCGATAATTATTCTGATTCGTGTTATCTCAATTTTTTACGCAAGTATTTCTCTTCTTTTTCGAGAAATGATAAAAATTAATAAGTGTAATCGAATGAGATTACGGTTTACAATATTGAATTGGCTTATCGAAATATGTAAATATTGTTTTGTAAGTAAATTTCGCAAAAATACTTACGCGTAGGTGTAGGGGGTTGTAAGAATACGAATTATGTTATTATGTAGGAATCTAACCTAAGCACGGCTAGAGATACTCTCCGCCTCATACGAGTACATAAGTACCAACCTAATCGGGGTTTGCTCTAAAAATGGAGGATTTTTACGAAAATCCATTTCTACTTGACTTTTTGTCGCGTAGGTCTAGGTACATATAGACCTACTCATTTTGTTTTTTCGATGCCGAGCAGTCTCTCGGTTTAGTACGTACCTACTCTCTCGTTTATAAATCAGTGAAAATTATCGAAAATCACTGGAAAACAGTCAGCATCGCAGCACAGTAATAAATTAGCGAGAGGAAAAAAATTCTGAGTAAAATCTCTGAAATTCGCTGAAAACTGTGAAATTCTTTGAGAAGTTGGCGAAAATCCGCGCTGATTAGCATAAAAAAAGAGCGATAAAAGTGAGTGAAAAATAGTGTAGGTATAGTTTTTTTGGTCGTAGATTACGAATCTGAAAAAAATCTGATTCGGGGCAATGGGGAGGGGATAGGGAGGGTGCTAAAATCGAAATTCGCCAAAAATATCATGTATAGGTTTTCGAGGTCGTAGATTACGAATCTGACAATGAAAAATTTTTTGAAGGTGATGGGGAGGGGTGGGGGTGCTCAAATCAAAATTCACCATAATATCGCGTAGCATATCGAAATCTAGGTTTTCGAGGTCGTAGATTACGAATCTGACAATAAAAATGTTTTTTTTTGAATGTAAGAATGAGGGGGTGGGGGTGCTGAAATTGGAGTTGAACTAAAATATCGTGTAGTAGATCGAAATCTAAGGTATTTTGCAATATAAATTAGACCAAAAGTATAAGTGCCACGCCTCAGCACGTCAAATGTTATAGGTAGGTAAAGCGGTAGTTAGTTTCAAAGTGTCGCCCCATGAAAGCACGATTTTCCTAATCTAGTTCTTTCAGGTCCGCCATACGTTCCGTTGTGACTTTCTAATAATAGCAAAAAGGTGCATTTTTCAATGATTTTCTCCGTTTTTTGGTAATTTTTTATCCACCAATGTCATTATTTACATGCCGGGTACCTATGTAAAGGGTTTGTAAATGATGGGGAAAAATTTCTAAAAAACGGAGAAAATCATTGAAAAATGCACCTTTTTGCTTATAAATCACACGGACGTAGGCGGACGCAAGAACTAATTAGAAAATCGTGTTCAGGGCACTTGAAACTACCGCTTTACCTACCTATAACATTTGACGTGCTGAGGCGTGGCACTTATACTTTTGGTCTAATTTATATTGCAAAATACCTTAGATTTCGATCTACTACACGATATTTTAGTTCAACTCCAATTTCAGCACCCCCACCCCCTCATTCTTACATTCAAAAAAAACATTTTTATTGTCAGATTCGTAATCTACGACCTCGAAAACCTAGATTTCGATATGCTACGCGATATTATGGTGAATTTTGATTTGAGCACCCCCCACCCCTCCCCATCTCCTTCAAAAATTTTTCATTGTCAGATTCGTAATCTACGACCTCGAAAACCTATACATGATATTTTTGGCGAATTTCGATTTTAGCACCCTCCCTATCCCCTCCCCATTGCCCCGAATCAGATTTTTTTTCAGATTCGTAATCTACGACCAAAAAAACTACACCTACACTATTTTTCACCCACTTTTATCGCTCTTTTTTTATGATAATGGATTTCGCGCGTTTTGAGGGGTCTTCTAGACCACTGTGCGCCGGGGACTTTATTAAACGTGCGATCACCTTTCAAACTTTCGAGTTTCGAATGTGCGTAGATATAGATACACTCCGTTACATTTAGGTAGGAATTTCAAAACGCGCATTTTGCAAAAACCTCCTTTTTCTGCAGCAGCTGCGGTACTTACTTACAATTGCGTACCTATGTATACTGCTGCTGCTGCTGCTGCTGCTGCTGCTGCTGCTGCAGAAAAAGGAGATTTTTACAAAATGCGTGTTTTGAAATACCTACCTAAATGTAACTGAGTGTATCTATATCTACGCACATTCGAAATTAGAAAGTTTGAATTTCGGGTAAGTGCGCTTAAATTGTTTCGTTCGTTTACTTGTCTTTGCTTGTTTGTTTTTTGTGAAGTAAGTATTGACCATGTTCGAAATGCGTGTTAAGTACCTAAAAAAAAATTGCAAAAAATGAACGTTGAAATACGCTTGCGAGTAAGTATTATACCTACGTGTAGCTGGCAATGAAGATGATAGGTACCTACGTGAATTTGATTATCGGATCTCAGATTGCATCACTTATCGCACTACGCCGAGGTGGTAGGTGGTAGGTGGTAGGTAACGTTTTAAATAATGAAAAAAGCGATGAAATAAAAAGAAGTTTACTTCCTTTATTTTTCTGAATGGTCGAAAAAAAAGGGAAAATTTTAAAAAGCATTCGATGATAAAACGCGTAATTTTATATTTTTCGCATCTCGGGCGGAATTTTCGACTTCATCGTCTTGCCTTACTTAATATACACGTCCGCCCGCGCCTACACCATCTACCATCGTTAGCGTTAACTTCCGCCTCAGCCTCAGCCTCAACTTCAACCTCAACTTCAGCCTTTACGGCTCAACGCTTCAATAATGCGAATTACAAACGACGAGCGTTGCTGTGTTTTTGTATTTTGTAAATTTTAACAGGTTTGCGGCTTATATTAAGTTTTTTCTTTCTTTTTCAAGCTCAAGGTCCCCTAGTTACTTAGTTGTGGCTGTGGCGAGGTGGCGAGGTGGCGATGGCGATCGAGATCGATTCGACAGGAACAGAAGTAGTACCTAAGGAACGCATGCGCGTCAATTCCACCGATGACGTATTTGGTTGGAGTTGGACGAGCTCGGGGCTCCGCCACCGCCAGACCGCCACTGCCACTGTCACCGTCGCGGTACCGCGTTTTTTTTTTTGTCAATTTAATTTCCAATCCAAATTGTCCTGCATTCGTATTATTCGCAGGTCTATGTTTATGCGTTCGCTATTTCTATTTGGATTCGGATTCGGATTCGAGTTTGTATGAATAAACTTGAGGAGTATTTATTCGTTTCGTATGGTACAGCTACAGCTACAGCTAGAGCTAGAGCTACTGTTACAGTGCACAGTGTGTTGTGTGTTGGGTGTAGTGTAATGTAATGTAGTGTAGTGTAATGTGTAGTGTACCTGCTCTCAGTGCTCTCACTCTGTGTCTGTACAGCTAACTAATGTAACTATCTATGTACGGTACGGTACGGTACGGTATGTACTACGGTGCGTGACTGCGTGTATTGGAAATTGGAATCGCCAATCGGTATCGTTAATTCGGTATATACCTAATACTTGCATGTGCCTATTCGGAAACGCGAACGCGAACGCGAACGTGGTCGCGACTGTACATAAAAGGTAAGCTGTAAACTGTAAACTGTAAACTGTAAACTGTAAACTGTAAGCTGTACTCATCGGTATCGGTATCGGTATCGTCATCGCTGTACCTCGCGCTTTGAGCGTATGAATGAATGCATGTACGCATATGCGTATGCGTATGTGTATAGTAGCTAGTGGCCCTGCACAAACTATTTGTCACTGTTCGCCGGTTGATACTGTTAATAGTGATCTGATAAGCGAATTAGGAATTACCATATATGTACCTAGCTACCTACACCTAGTAGCTACAATCGTACGTCTACGTATGTGTGTGCTGTGTACTTACCTATGTAAGTAATTAATGTAGGTAACTTGTATTGTAAGTTAAGTATTATACTTACTCGTGCCTGCCTGCCTACCTACCTACGAGCAAAGTGTCAAGTGTTTTTGTCTGTCGGTAATTATTAATTAATGCAAATCGCGAATCGCGAACGTACCGCGAACGTGAATACCTCATGCCGGTACCGGTATTCGCTATTCGGCGCTCGGTATTGCGGCGTGACTGCGACTGCCGAATTTGACAACATCTGCTAGTCACTCTCATTCTCATCGTCGTCATCGCCATCGTCATCGCTATCTTACTGTTAGTCGGTAAAATTTAAAAAGTGAAAAACGAAAAACGAAAAAAAAGTTTAATAAATACAGGTAAGTAAGTACAGTGCTTACTCGTATGAACCTGTTCTTTCCCCATAAGTATGCGTCATACCGTATGTATATGTAGGTATAGGTATAGGTGTATAGGTACCTAGCTACCTAGTAACAGGGATCCGGATGTGGAGGTGGGGGGAGGATGGAGGAGCCCCCTTTTCCGGGTGATTTTTCCGGAGCTGGAGCCGGAACTGGAGGCACTTTGATCAAAAATCTGGACGCCGGAGTCGGAGCCGGAGGCACTTTTTTAAAAATTCCTGGAGCCGGAGTTGGAGTCGGAGGTACCAAATCAGACCCTCCCCTCCGGCTCCCTGCTCTTGAGGTCCCTACTTTGAATTTTTTTTGTGTCCATTATTGTAGGTGGCGTGACGCGTTGTTAATACGTAATACGTATTAATAACGCGTCACGTCACTGACAGCAACGGCCACAAAACAAATCAAGGATCCAGAGTGGAGCCGGAGGGAGGAGCCCCCACACTACAGGTGATTTTTCCGGAGCCGGAGGCACTTTAATCAAAAATCTCGGAGCTGGAGCCGGAGTCGGAGGCACTTTTTTAAAAGTCCCCTGGAGCCGGAGCTGGAGCCGGAGGCACCTAAATCAAAAAACTCGGAGCTAGAGCCGGAGGGACTAGACCCCCTCCGTCCGGATCCCTGCCTAGTACCTACCTAGCTCAAGTGCAGCTCTCGCTCTCTTGTCGGGTCCAGGGTTGACGCGAGTCCTTGAAAATTGCGACTCCGAGTCGAGAGGCGCGAGTCCTTAGAAATTGTAGCTCCGAGTCGACACCCCGCGAGTCTTTCACAAAAAGACTCGGAAAAAGACTCGGAGTCTTCAGCGAGTCTTTTTCAGAGTCCCCCTTCTTTTTTTTTCTAAATTGCAGTCAATGAATTTTTGCAGTGGATGAATGGTAAATGATGAATTCCATCTTCACGACTTCGGAAAGTTGAAAAAACCATTGAAAAACCAAAAAACTTCACTTTTTTACCTTCAAAAATACAGTCAGACGAGAAAAAAATAAAACTGCGACTCGTAAAAAAGACTCGCTCGCATAGTATTTAGACTTTTTTAGAGTCGTTAAAAAACGAGTCTCAAAGAAAAAAGACTCCGAGTCTTCGAGTCCTTTGCGAGTCCTTTTTCAGAGCAGACTCTGGTCAACCCTGGTCGGGTCTCGTCACGAAAGCTGAAACACAACACTAAAACAGGAGTTTAGGTATAAGTGAATATGCTGGCTGCTGCTAGAGCCAGTGACTGAGTGACAATGTGTTATTCAAGAAGGTACTTACCTACCAAGCAGGTGATAAGATACCTGACAGAATTAAGTACCTATCAGATTGACTTGGTTTTTGGTTTTGATATATTTGTCTTGGTTGACTTAGTCCTGCCTCCTGCCTTCAAAGTCCTCATCATTTATTGTTAGTCAATCAGCAATCACCAGACACCAACTAGGAGCTAGGCATCACACGGGAAAATGGTCAACATATAAAGTACTACTAAAATTTTACATTGAAGATTTCAAATATCTACCAAACGTATATCAAAAATTTGTTAAAAGGTATATTGTATTCATTTTTAGAAAAATTGAAATCCCAAGCACGTTACCTATTTAAAAAAATGTCCATAATGCCTATTATAAAGTTTTCAAAAAATATTTTGTACTCGCTCTACTAAGATTAAATTATTATGTTTTTAAATTGTAAAATTTGGAATATACTTTTTACATAGCTGTAGGAAAGAATTAATGTCATGATATTCCAGATCATGATGTTGAAAGAAGAGGGAGAAAGGGTGGAAAAACAGGGAGAATCCATTGGTCACATTTTTAAGATGTCTGCCAGGTTGTAGACTATCAAAGTTACGAATTTGTCCAAAAAAACCATCAAAAGTCATGAATTACTTTTTTTAATAAGAGTAATGGAAAAGATTCGAGAAAATTTCAGTTTTGATTGTCTTTTTTCACTAAAATTTTCGCCCTCCCTTCGCTCCGGCTTAATAATAAATCACAATACAATAGCAAAAATTATTCAAAGTTTTTTCCTTCACTCAAACCTCCTTTCATTGGGTTTCTATTTAGAGAAGCAAATCGGAAAAAGTGGAGGAGCTCTCATATAGAATTAAGTTCCTAGTTGATATCGAGGGAATGTTTTTGATTTCTTGTAGGAGAGAAGGGTAGATATTTAATGAATTGTGAGAAATACATAAATGTAGAATTTTTAGACCAAAAAAATCTGAACTAGACACAAAAATTAATTTCTTAAGGTATAGTCACACACTTGATATTTACAAAAAAATTAGAGGATTGATTTCTAAAAGTAATAGGTATTGAAAAAAAAAAACATTAACCGATTTTTTGGCCACCTTTCGACTCAAAAAAGGTCATTTAAGTAATTAAGTTACAATTTTTGCCGAATTTCACACTGGTTTCTGTAAGATTTATGAGAAACCAGAACTAGGGATCTGGCTGAAAAGAGAAAAGACCGGGGGGGGGGGGTGGAATTTTTCATCTGAGCAGCCATGATGATGATACCCACTCAAATATTACTACGAGCGCCACACAGAAAAATTCTCAAACACCGCTATTGATAGGTACGTTGACGGTTGATGTTGAATTTTAAATCTTGCGGATGTGGTGGAGACTGTGACTGTAGTCATCGCGACCACCGGCCAGCACTTTATTGGTTATTCAACTGTTGCTCTACGCTGCACGCTTTTGCTGTCCTGTTAGTGTTTGTGTTGTGTTGGTGATAATGTTGAACGTTAAACGTTAAACGTTGAACGTTGAACGTTGAACAATAGATATAAATTTGAATTGTGATGAATGGGTAATGGAATCATTGAATGAAGAATGTTGGTCGCTGATATGCTGCAGCTGTTAGCTGTTGTCTTATTCTTATCTCTCCGCACCGTGCTGCCCGTACCGTACGCCCTACAGCTACGTAGACAGAGACACTAGACACTCGACAGTAGACAGTACGCGTACATAGACGCGACGCTTACTGTGCGAATGCGATATGCGAAACCGAACGTTTATTATAGCCAGTAGCCAGCATTAGTTCATGTAGTTGCATCTACGTAGGTAGGTAGCTAGGTGGCACCGTGGCAGGTACCTTACATACATACTCGTATCTCGTAGGTACCTAACCTACCTACCTACATATACATATGTTCTACTGGTATGATACCAACGTATCGCATTGTTTCGGCACTAGCTACTTGCTAGTAACGAATCGATTAATTCAGTTAATAGGTTCGCACTTCGTAGGTATGTAGGTACTTAGTAGGTAATTGAATAGGAAGATAAGATGGGCGGATGACGCGGTAATTTATGTACTTACCTGCTCGTACATTTATTACGGAATAAAAATACTTGATTGCAATTTGTAATGCCGAAAAAGTATCTAGTAAAATGGATAGGTACCTACGTGATATTCGATCACGTTCTCACCTGTTCGTCGTTCCTCTACCTATTTACGCGTACCTAACTACCTATTCATATTTCACTTTTTTTTCACATCAAAATCGGAAAACAATTAAAACGCAAATGGCGATCTAAGTAGCTTTCTTGGGGTTGGGTCGTTGGGCTCAAGAAAATAAAGGATTGAAAGCAAAAATTAAATCTGTTCTCATTTCCACAAGAAAAACGAAATCTCTCCAGCCCGAGTGAAGCTATTTTTTGTATCAACTTCTTATTAAATTGATTAATTTATAATTTGTTTATTTGCCAATTTGTTCTTGTATCAAGATCTATCACAGCGAAGCGATTTTTCGCTGATAAAATGGCAGTTCAGTCGTATCGGGTTGTCGGAATGTATTCGCGAAGTGGATTCCCGGGGAAAAAAATTGGATCCGAAAAATGGCGCGATCAAATCGGATCCAAGTGGATATAAGTAGATAAAAGCAAATCCAAATTAATCCAATTAAAGACATTTTTCTCTTTAAATTGAAAAAATTTGGATTCAATTGGATCTAATTGGATAACATTTCGTTGCCCCCCTATAAAGGAGAAAACTTTTTTTGTAGTGGAGTTATAAAAATTATAGATCCAAAAAGATCCGATTACATTCAATTAGATCCAAAAAGATCCAATTGGATCAAATTTTTATCTTAATTCAAGGAGAAAAATATCTTTAATTGGATCTATTTGGATCCACTTGGATCCACTTGGATCTGAAAAATGGCGCTTTTTTAGATCCGATTGGATCCAATTTTTTTTGGCTAGTATTAGCCAAAAAATAAAGATCTTGGAACAATCCAGGAAAAAAATTAGATCCAATCGGATCCAATCGGATCTAAAAAAGCGCCATTTTTCGGATCCAAGTGGATCCAAATAGATTCAATTAAAAACATTTTTCTCCTTGAATTAAGATGAAATTTGATCCAATTGGATCTTTTTGGATCTTTTTGTATCTAATTGGATCTAATCGGATCTAATTGGATCTAATTGGATCTTTTTGGATCTAAGTTTAATAACTCCACTACAAAAATTTTTTTCTCCTTTACAGGGCAAAGAAATGTTATCCAATTAGATCCAAAAAGATCCGATTAGATCCAAAAAGATCCAATTGGATCCAAATTTTTTCAATTTAAAGAGAAAAATGTCTTTAATTGGATTAATTTGGATTTGTTTGTATGTATCTACTTATATCCACTTGGATCCGATTTGATCGCGCCATTTTTCGGATCCAATGTGATCCAGTTGGATTCAAATTTTTTTCCCCGGGTTTCCTTTCCGCAGTGAAATTTTTTAACCTCTACGAATGTCCCAAACGATCCCTTTCGTCGGCGTTTAAAAAATTGCATAACCGGTTTGCAATAAGTAAATAGGTACCTCCTTATCACTTATCACGGGTCATTCCGGATCCCTCGTCCAGCCCTCGTCCATACCATCGCTACCAATGGTTGACCGCGAATCTCGTTCTTTCAATTCAAAAGTTTGCAAATCAAAGTTGTTTTGGTTCCGACCCTCTTGAAGGAGGATGGGGAGAAGAGTGACATTATTTTTTTTCTTCTGCGATTTTTTCATAAAAAATATCCAACCCCCAAAAATGGCGTGTTTGGGTCGATTTGACTTACGCGGCGCGCAGTTAGAAAAAGGATTGAAAAGAGACTCGAAATTGTTAACAAAAAATTTTAAAAGTTCGAAGTCGAAATTTTTAGCAAAACGATAGATGAAAAATTTAGCGACTAGGTTTTTATAATGATATTCGAATATGATAATTTTCGTGACCGTTTAGGGAACACTACCAACGCCCCAAAATTTCGGGGAAAATGAAAAATTACACACGCCATATTGTTTGTTATATTTTTTGAGAAGTTGAATTTGAATATCGACTCGATTTTTGTACTTTACTTTTCTAATATCCTTCACGAGACCCCCCCCCCCCCCCCCAATGAAGAAATAAAAAACTCGAGTAGGTAAGCATACCTACCGCGTATGTGTTTTTTCTTGAAATCGAGTTTTTTTGTTACGACCCCCTACCATCCCTCACTTCCCACCCCATTTCCCACCACATTTAAATTATTCGTTTCGGAAAACTCGAATAGTTGGTCGTTTGTTACGTATTTTGGGTCGCTACCTTCGAATATGGACTTCTTCTTTTTTGCTCTCTTCCGTATTGGCAGCGCATTTTCCTTTAACATTTTTCGGTGAAAACTTAGGTAGGTACCTCTAAATTGTACTCGCGGCTTCTAATTCATTAACCGACCTGTTTAGTGTTTAGTACTTGATTGTCCGTCGCAATTCGTTCAATTTGTTTGATGTAAGTCAAGCAAGTGCCCGAGTCTTTACGAATGTAAATGCAACTAGTAACCCCTAACCTTATCGTTCTGACTTCTGACTTTCCGATGTTGACTCGCGCTATTTAGTATTTACCAAGTATTTAGACGTCGCGGTCGCATTGGGTCATCGGGTAATAACGTGACGACGGTATGTCGGTACCTACTACCTATCTATGTACCAACTGTATGTACCATTGTACCTAGACCTACATATGTAGTAGGTATGTACCTCTAGTTGTCTATGTAGTTAGTAGCTACCTGCTACCTAGTACCTATAGCTACGTACGGTACCTACTATAAATGACACATACACCACACACCACACACCTGCAAGTATGTGGGGTACTGGGGTAGGATAGTGGGCGAGTGAATGACGTATACGAAGGTACAGGGTTCAATAGGCGGGGAATCGAGCTAAAATCTCAACTAGGCAAGCATTTGTTTATTATAATGTATTACTCGGTTACTTATAGTAATGGATGGGCTGGTAGCTGGTAAACGAGTAGGTCAAAATGTCAAATTTAAACATTTTCAAAATAGCGTCTACAGTGTACACATACCTACATACATACCAATCCAATCGGAGATTATAGAGGGGTGGAGGTTGAGCGCAATCGCTCTATGTCTATGTCTATACTGCCCACGTGTTCGAAACTTCCGGTCGTTTGAATATCGCTCGCAAATGTTTATTTATTTCTATCGAAGCTATCTGCTATCGCCTATATGCGAGGCGAAGAATGCGAATGCGCGTCGAGCATTTTCTAAACGTTCGACGCGATGTCGAGGGTCGCGCCGACGCCACGTTCAGAAACGTCGCCAAAATACCAAAATACCAAACGCATTATCCACATACTTATGCGTATGTAGGATGTAGGTCTAGGTACTTCCATTCTTCCATTTGCTTAACAATTTTTTACTTCTCTAGCACCCAGTGGCGTCGGAAAATGGGGTACAAGGGGTACATTGTACATCCCCCCCCCACTCGCCAAACAAATATTCTTGAAAATTTTCACTTTTCGCTATTCGTCTAGATACCATAAATGTATCTGTGTAGGTAGCTAAATACCTTACCTACTTATAATGTCATGAAACTCGTCATAGTACGCGTACATGTAGGTAGGTAGTAGATATTTACTAACCCAGTAACCCACACATACTTACATTTAGGTTTGGAACTTTTTTCGCTTTATTATAGGCTTATGTTTAGGGGAAAAGTTTTTTTGCAATGCCGAACGTTGGAGGTGGGGGGGGGGGGAATAGTCGCGTTTATGAATTACGAAAAAAAATGGTGGTGCCTATACATAGAACGTCAAGTGCCTAGTTTTTTTTTCCATTACGAATAAAACTTAATTCGTAAATCGTAAACAATGCCCTCGAGGAAATGAAATGATATTAAAAAGGTCAATTTCTATTGCGCTTAATTGTCAATACGTCATGTATATGCCATTCTTTACGCTATAAACAGTTTAAAAGACGAGCTATGTGGATGGTGAAGCAGAGAGGTGGCGAAGAATTAAATAATACCGCATGTACGAGTATCGCAATATATTATACAGTCTTATTAGTTATTATTATACTTACGCCTTGTGCCTTGTAATATGAATACGCTCGCAACAGTATACTTGGGTAGTGTTAGGTCTATAATACATACATTACAGCTGTAGGCTGTACGCTGTACAGTGTACACATGCCATGTAGGTAGCTAGGTGTAGGTACTATACTGATAGGTCTAGCCGTCTAGGTATAGGTACCTAATGGCTAATACCGAATGCATTTACTCAATTATGGGACGAAATTTGTTGATAGCGACTAGCAGCCATGCCAAAGTCAAAAAAATAATGAAGATGAAACGACATTCGTGCAATAAAAAATCGAAAATCGACGTGATGCATGAAAAAGTATCTTAAATGTTAAAGATATTTCATTTCAGTGAAGATAAAAATAACGCTCGAGCGAAGCGAGGCTAAAAACTTTTAACCCCCTAATTCCTCCTCCTATCGCCACCCTTTAAAACCGGTACTGAATAACAGATGACGATATTGCTGTATCTACATTTCGCCCCCACCGTGAAAAAATCAAAAAAATTGTTGCACAGGAAATTTTACGTCTCCTATCCTAAAATTTCCATCTGAATCTTCGGCTGAAACTCGTCTCGTATAGGTATATACACCTGCACCACATATGCATAGGTACCTAAACTTTTATGTGTACTTTGTGTCAGATGAGTCTTAGTTAGCCATATCTATGTAGGTACTAGGTAGTAGGTACATTGTACATCTACGTACCGAAGTCTATTCTACCCACGCGCTCGCATTCGCGCTTGTATATTTAGATAGGTAGAAGTTAGTACTATCAATACGTATCTTCGTGGTATAGATAATACATAGGTACATAACTGTGTACTTACTATGTACTAAGCAAATACTTACACGCCTAAGTACATATATATGGATATACGTGCAAACTACGAGTACTTAGGTATGTACTATGTACTTACGAAATTGCTTAGATGCTTACGTGAATAAGTGAGCATGTCTACATAGCTGTAGCTGCTGTATGTAGATAGCCACGGGTACTCGTCCCATGCTGGCCTGCTTTTTGAAATTGAAAAAAATGTACCTTCGGTTGTTTTTATGATTCAACTTACTATACTTACATAACTTGATACCTATACCTATGAATTTGTTGTGTAGAATGTTTTGAACTTATCGCGCGATAATTTTATTCTCACTTTTTTTTCAGGTACCCCACACTAGCTGCAAGCTTGATATAAAAATTTTCTGTTCGCGATAAGAAAAACGATAAATCGAAACGAAAAAAAAACCACCAGGCAGTTAAAATGAACGGGTAAGACAGTTACCTATCTACAATAAAATCGTTACCTACATTATTTACTTATTTCCATTAGTCTGTTCACTGCTTTAAGTAATTTGCTTCGTAGGTGAAACATTGTAAAATCGCCAACGCAAACTGTATGGTACTTATCCATAAATAGACACGTGTTTTAAGTACGCACGTAGGTATACATAAGTATACGAGTATTTAAAATTACCGTACGTTAGCTTGACATGACAATAGGCATAATAGCCCAGGAGAAATGTAGTTTGAAAAAAGAAAAAAATGTTAATCGCGATTTTATTGCTGAAAAAGCTTCTATATGATGTCCAGAGTCTGTGATAAATTCGCACCGCCCGCACCCCTATTGCTTTTTGAGGGGGGGTGGACCCCTTATGGGGGAGAAAATTGTTTTGCACCGATTCCGCTGAAATTCGCGTGGAGGGTTATGTAGGTGTAGAAGTACTCCCCAAAAAAATTTCAGCTCCCCCTGACCTCAGGGGGCTGAGCCAGCGCTTCATAAAGTTGGACATTTTTGACTAAAATGCCAAAAAAACGAGTTTTTCAAGTATAAAATCACCCCAAAATTTCAACTTCGAAAAATTCCATGTTTTCTGTATACATTTTGAGATGACGAATCCGACTAGCCCATCAACTTTTTCATTTGGGGTGTTTAACCCCGCGTACGGCCCATTCGAAAGTATACAGATCGTGGTTTTGGAGGTCATTTTTTTGCTGAAAAAACACGATCTATGCACTTTCGAATGGGCCGTACGGAGGGTTAAAAACCCCAAATGAAAAAGTTGATGGGCTAGTCGGATTCGTCATCTCAAAATGTATACAGAAAACATGGAATTTTTCGAAGTTGAAATTTTGGGGTGATTTTATACTTGAAAAACTCGTTTTTTTGGCATTTTAGTCAAAAATGTCCAACTTTGGGAAGCGCTGGCTCCGCCCCCTGAGGTCAGGGAGCTGAAATTTTTTTGGGGAGTACTTCTACACCTACATAACCCTCCACGCGAATTTGAGCGGAATCGGTGCAAAACAATTTTCTCCCCCATAAGGGGTCCACCCCCTCAAAAAGCAATAGGGGTGCGGGCGGTGCGAATTTATCACAGACTCTGGACATCATATAGAAGCTTTTTCAGCAATAAAATCGCGATTAACATTTTTTTCTTTTTTAACCAATTTTTCGATGCTATTTTTCCTGGGCTAATAAGGTCAACGAGTCTTTTGAAGAGCATTTTTAATTGAGTGAGAAGATTGTCTACAAACCCCTGCCAAAATTCAAATCTAAAAACTATATTTATTTAAATTATCTTAAATGTACATAAGGAAGTGAGGTGAGCCTATTTAGAGGGAGGGGTAACATTTTGACAAACGTTTTTATCAACTCCTCACAATATTTACAGAATGAATTAATTCGAAGACTCAAATTTCAATATACGTATGCCCAGTTTTTTCTAAAAATATCACCCCTTCTCTTGAATAGGCTCACTCCTTCTCACCCCGTAGCTTAAATCGCTAAATCGATAAAATAGGTATTTGAAATCTGCGTTTTCACAAAACTCAGATTTCAATACGTATGTCGATTTTTTTGTCGAAATGTTACCCTGTTACCCCTCCTCCTAAATGGTCACCCCCTTCCACTCGAAAGTAATGAAAAGTTATTGACTTATCTAAATTCAGGGAAACTAGAAATTATTATTCAGTAATTTACTCCCCGATTACGTGATGAAAACATGTGTGTAAGACTACTTTCAGTTTCAAAGTAGTCAAAATCGGGTAAAATGTTAATTAACAATGACCCCCTCACCCTTCCAGAGGGGTATACGGGCCATCTGTTGGCCTGTATTTATTGCGTTGGACCTGTACAACTTATGTATCTACCTACTCAGAAATCATCTTAAAAGCTTCGAGACCAATAAATATTATCTCGTATAATTACCTATAAATAAATATAATCGTGAGTTTCACCCAAAAATGTGAAAAACTGGTCAAATTTTAGCAACTTTAGACCTCTCTATTTACTCAGAGTAAGGGTACCTACCTATGGAAAGTTGTAATCCCCTCAAAAAATACCTTACGGTAAAAGAAAGGGGGATTGTGAAAAAGAATGTAAGTACACAAAAATTTCCATAACACAAAATTACTGATATCGACTTCACGGTGAGTTGGAAATTAATTGGAGGTTCCTACAAACTGCAGGATAGACTGTTGAATACACATAAGAAAATGAAACACTCACTTTGAAAGAATTATTTGAGTAACAAAATTTTCATCACTGATCAAAAAAAATTTCCCAACTTCTGATTAAAATTTAATTTGTCATCATTTGAAAGCGATCAGAAGTTGGGAAATTTTTTTTGATCAGTGATGAAAATTTTGTTACTCAAATAATTCTTTCAAAGTGAGTGTTTCATTTTCTTATGTGTATTCAACAGTCTATCCTGCAGTTTGTAGGAACCTCCAATTAATTTCCAACTCACCGTGAAGTCGATATCAGTAATTTTGTGTTATGGAAATTTTTGTGTACTTACATTCTTTTTCACAATCCCCCTTTCTTTTACCGTAAGGTATTTTTTGAGGGGATATCAATAATTTTTCTGATTTATGCAACTAATAAAATAATTTTTGAAGTCGAAAGTAAATAAATAAATGGTGATGGAATATAACTAGAATTATAATTGTACCAAAACATAGCCAAATATTCCTCATAAACGGTTTTTTTAATAGCCAATCAGAAACCAGGAAAATAATGACCAAACTTTCTTGCTAGAATTTTCAGAATAAATGGAGAATATTCGGCCGCTAGACAGTAGACAGTAACTTTTTGTTTTGTGTAAGATGCATTTTTCTACTCAATTTTTACGAAAAGTTGAGTTGAATTAAACAAGCTACAGCTTTTTCTATTCAACCAAATGGAATGAAATTTGGTATAGACATTCCTAAAAGATTGTAGATGTGCCTTTTGTATGTTTTAGCAAGTTTACAGTGAAAATTTCCGAGTAATGGGCGTTTAAAATTTTTAAATTGGGGGAAAAGGGGGTTAAAAAACGTTTTTTCAAAAAATCGCCACGACATGCACTAATGGGTGTTAAAATGTACCAGCATGCGAAATTTCGTGGAATTTGGCCCAATAGATTTTCTGGAAATCGAGTTGAACACAATGAAGAAAAATGTAGCAAAAACGACATTTTTGAGAGTCTCGTACGCCTTCAATTTTTATCGTACGGCTTTAAAATTTTAACAGGTTGATCAGTTGGACGAGATCTATCAAATGACGTATCAATCTTTAAAATTGGTGCGATAGTTTTTGAGATCGAGAGATACGAATTTCCCAGTTTGTTGGTCTCAGAATAATAGGCGTTTGCGGTAGCGGCGTCGTTCTTTTTCCCAATCCCCTCGCCGTGCTACCGCCCGGCCTGATATGTACTGTGGTAATTTACTCGTACAGTTCTAAAATTGTAATAAAAATTTAGCAGGTTCGAGGAAAAATGCTAAAACACGAGTTAAGGAATCTCAAATTTGAGGGTCTTTCTCCTCGGATTTTGAAAGTAATGACATTTTTGACCTCAGCAGGATTCAATAATATGGAAATGACATGACACCAAAAAAGGACCGATAGCCTAATTTCGAAAAACGAAAGGCTGAACCCCGTTTTCGACTTCTTCCCTCCCCCTCCTATAGAGTTTTGCGATGACCTCTCGGGCTCAAAAAATTTCTTTTATGTCCAAAAAAATGCAATCCGCTACTGGTCTATTGAGTCTGCTTGTATGGGTAATGAAAATACCACCTCGATTCCCCTAACAGATTATCATAATTGCAGGATTTTTAATCGGCAAGTTTGCGGCTAAATGCGGGTTTAATTTCGAATTCTGTGCGGTGCGCAGCGCCTACAAAGTCAAAATATCTAATTAGGGAAGGTAGAGTGGTTTTGGAAAATACCAAGGAATGTATTGAGACTTGACTTTGAGCGGCGCACCTCTCTGAGATATCGTCAGCCCTCTGCGATTCTTGAGGATCGAAATAAGAATCTTCGAAATAAGATTGCCTATTTTCGAAAAAAAAACATGTTTCTGGAAATTTTCACTCGATCGTCCCCTCGCCCACGAGGTGCGATTTGAGATTGTACATAAACGTATGTATGTACATGCTAACTTACTTACATAATACATAAGGGTAAGGTGCCCCATTATCGCCTAGTGCCCAATGTCGACCACCTCGTCTATCTCCGGCGCTATGGGCGATAGCGAGCCGGAAATTTTTTTTCATATTCTTCATCGAAAATCCAAAAAAATAAGACCGCTCCGACATCCTGAAAGCCAAAACTCGCGGAGAAAAATAGAAAAGAAGAATTCGGAAGGCCAAAAACTTTTTTTTAGCAATTGCTTGCACGCCTTGGAATTCTTTCTTGAAATTATTGAATTAAACGTTTCTAATATTTTTGTAATTGAAAAAGTTCAAAGTTTCTGATGTAATTATCACATTTTGATAATTACAACTTTAAGTTAGAAAAAAATCACTCAAAGTTCATTTTTATGGTGTGCCCCATTATCGACCACCTATAAATCTTATGTAATTTGTTGTTTTTAACCGATTTTGTTTTTTTCAATTTTCTCGAATTTTGGTCGTAGGGTTGTCATTTTGGTCTCAAATTGTTCATCTGTGAAAGAGGAACATGAAAAAAATGTTTTCCAGTAGATTTCGTTCATACCGGACAAAATCAGTCGGTGGTCGATATTGGGAACCCAAAATTTCGACCTCGCATTTTGACATGTATCAGAAAAAAATTCCTAAAAAATACTAAATTTTTTCGGATGACCACGGAGCTTTCCAAAATTGTAGGAGAAGGATGTAGGTATCCATTAAGCCATCAATGACATTTCCAGCCCTTAAACTTTTGAAATGGTGAGACTTCAAAAAAAAGTGGGCGATAATGGGGCACCTTACCCTTACCTATCTAATTGGTATGGTATACATATATTTATGATTGATATTTCGATCTCTAACCTCTGAGACTGGGTTACCTATGTTTCAAGGTTCCAATTAACCAATAATGTTGAAAGTTCGCAGACTGAAGGTGCCTACCTATATTTATGCATTTTTAAAAAATGTTTAGACTACTTTTGGAGGGTTTATGCGAAAATATCATACCGTACACGCAAAAAAATAATAATAGAAAATGTTTAAAAAATTAGTAAATTTTATTTTAAAAAATAATAACGGAGCACCACGTACCATTCAAAAAGTTGACAAAATTTAATCTAAAAATAATAATATTTATCAAGATATTTTGTAAAATTCATCATTCAATAATAAACTTTACCAAGTATTTGGTAAAATTTATTATTGAATGATAAATTTTACCAAATATCTTGATAAATATTATTATTTTTAGATTAAATTTTGTCAACTTTTTGAATGGTACGTGGTGCCCCGTTATTATTTTTTAAAATAAAATTTATTAATTTTTTTTTGAGTGTACCTATAATAAAATTGATAAGGAAGCTAATAAGCGTTATACATTATACTTATAGCGCAAAACTTGTCATTCTTTTTATCGCGATTTTTCAGTTCAAAATAAGTACCTATAGGTATACGTATGTGACTGATTTTCTGAGTACCTTGACCTTATACTTTACTACATACCACAAGTGTAAATAAGTACCTATTATGATTTACGCATCTAGGTACCTAGTTACGTAATTTGTTTATTTGTTTGTTTTCTCAGCGATAACGACAAAAACGGAAACAAAAGTAAAAATTCCAGCTCGCCTCAAGTCGGAGAAGAGTTGACGGCTCTAAATGAGACGCCTACGACTCCGTACGATCCACATTTCCATCGCAACATCGAACATCCTACAACGTAAGTAGAAGTTCAAACGTAGATTAACCAAATATTCAGAGGGTAGCTACTAGCTACATACTTGGACTTACCTGTACCATAAGTTATTAGTATTCTATAATATAATACAACGTAGGTAACGTACAGTTGTGTTTTAGACGTATTACCAGGCCCGTGGCCAGGATGGGTTGGAAGGGGGGCAAATGACATCCCAGGAGAGAGGCAATCAAAAATGAGACAAGTCGAATAATACCCCTTCATTCCACAAAAAATTTACACTCATATTCCAAGCTGCAAGAATTTCTTTTTAAAAAGTTCATATTACTCACTAAAAATCTTCAAAATCTATGTAAAATTTTCTCGATCATTAAGAAAATTTTTTGATGAAATTTTTAAACAAATAGTAGGATTGTAGGAATACTGCTAAGAAGCTTTTCAACAAATAATCTCAATTTATTTTACTTAATGAAAAAAATTTGTGATTCACTTTTTAAACGATTGAATGAAAAACGTGAATTTTTTGAAAATTGCGGGAATCAAAATCCAGTTGGCAGAACTGTCGTGAAAATTTTTGAAAAAATTTCATCAAAAATTATATTACCTACCCGACCAAAAAAAACTTGATTCGCAATTTTTCAACCAGCTTGTAAAGGGCAAAAAATGTATCCAATTTCGAAGTCACTTGTGCATGTAGTGTATAGAAACTCAAATCGCATATTTTAAAGGATGACCAATGTTTCCAGCAGGTGGTACTATCCAAAAGTTTATAAAACTGTGAATGTTTTGTTTAAAGACCAAACTTTTTAGGTCTCCTAACTCCTAGTTTTGTTTTTCTCGGAGAAAAGAAGAGAAGGGGGCTCGAAAATTTTTGAGAAAGTCTCATGCTGTACTCAAAGAAAACTATGTTATCAATTTTCGTCAAAATTCAAGATCTGTTTTTTTTTTTTCATCTACTCTAATTCATATTCTTTACATTCAAAGAACCAAACAGCATTTTTGATCAATTTTCCAATTTTTAATTTTTGAAAAATGTTGCTGCCCAAAATCACGCTACGAGTGTACTTACTGGTTCAGAATTTGATAAATTTTCCAGCCTCATCCAGCCTATTCATTTTTTAATTTTTTAAATGTGAGTTAGAAAAACTATTGAAATATCGCCCAACCTGGATCAAAATTGTAAAAATTCATCTCATAAGTTATTATAAAGTGCCACAACTTTGTAAAAAAAGAAACATTTATTTATATAGAATAATTTATGAGAATTATTGAGTATTTGTCAGGATTTCTAAAATTTCTGACGTTTGAAATGAGATTTTCACAAACTTGATATTTTAATGAGGAATTTATTAGAATTAAAGAATTTAAAGCGAGTAGAATTTTCAACATTTTCAACATTTTGAATGGAAATTGATCCCGATCGAAATTTTGAGAGTATGGAATCAAATGACCAAATGGAAGGATGCTATAGAGGCAGCATTTCCATATTTTGGTTGGGGTTTTTAACAAATTTCTCCAGGGGGGCAAAAAACTACTCTAGGTGGGGGCACTGCCCCCTCCCGTAGCAACGGGCCTGCGTATTACGATTACCAATAGGTAACTACTAAGTAATAGGTTTAGGTACCTAATACCTATGTAGTTGGCCAATGCTATAGTACTTAACTAATTATAGTCTACCTACGTCCGTCCTATATACATAGGTAGGTAATAGGTATTACACAGACATACCTGCGTGTACTTTGTACGCAGTCCAAGTATTACATTACTTGAAATCATTTAACTTATTTAGTAAGTAAGTAGCACACGAGGTAACTCTACCTACTTATGTGTAATGTATTGTAATGTGCGATGTACGTTCAGGAACATGGAGACCTTGATTCATTTATTAAAAGGCAGCTTGGGCACAGGTATCCTAGCAATGCCGGATGCGTTCAAAAATTCTGGATTAATTGTCGGCACATTTGGTACCATACTGATCGGTTATCTCTGCACCTATTGTTTAATTGTTCTGGTAAGTAGAAGTAGCGAACTACATACATAGACGTACCTACTAAGTAGGTAGTAAGTCGAGTACCTACCCGTACTTACTCAATAACCCATCGCGTTGAGAAATGCTTACGTACCGGTATAGCCGCAGTAATGAAACTCCTTTTTTTTCTCCCTCTCATTCGTAGGTTAGATGTCAGTACGAAATATGTAAACGTGTCAGGAAACCAATTATAAGTTATCCGGATACCATGAAATACGCCCTTCTGCAAGGCCCACCTTATTTGCGATTCGCAGCCAATTTATCAGCGTATGTCGTCGATATCGATATTAATCCAACAACTTCTTCATTTACGTACCCGTAGGTGCGTAATACACGCAGTACCTGCCACTTGGAACTTTCCATCTCGAAAAAATAAACCTATTTGGTTACCTGTACCTATATACCTACCTACTTACCTACCTACCTACCTACGCACCTAATAAGCTGATACCTATATCTTATTTAGATATCTACGAAAAGTTTTCCATAATATCGAGTATCCCTTAGAAGGATAGATGTCAGGTGAGGTCAGTCCGCCTAACTTTTAGTAAACACTTGGAATAGTACCTACCTACCTACCTACCTACCATATACATATAAAACAACCAACTAAATGTTAGAAAACAAAAAGTATTTACTCGTAATTGAAACAGCGACTGGGCCCGGGCTCTTTGGTAGGTATGTACTTACTTAAGTACCTAGGTACGTTGGATATGATTCCAGGATTTTTATTCAATTACCAATATACATATGCCTATACCCCGAAGGATCGTTTAACTAAATTTAGGTATCTAACATCAAAATTGCAATTTTTCAACACACCTACCTGTTACTAGGTACTTTGAAAATGCTTTCCGAAATACGGAATTGTCTTTTGCAGTACATATTCGACTCATCTTATGGTTTGGGATTATGAATAGCCTGTAGGATGTAGGGATGCTCGATATTTCTATAGATCTCATAATTATGTGCTTATGTAAGTATCAAGTAAGCAGTAGGTATAGGTATCTAGCACCTACGTACACGTAGTTAGCTAGT
This sequence comes from Pseudococcus viburni, assembly GCA_033439095.1. Classification (NCBI taxonomy): domain Eukaryota; kingdom Metazoa; phylum Arthropoda; class Insecta; order Hemiptera; family Pseudococcidae; genus Pseudococcus; species Pseudococcus viburni. The sequence goes on along the minus strand of JAVBJF010000481.1, from coordinate 115,704 downwards.
TACTAGCTACGGCTACGTATTGCGTACCGGTAACAGGTACGCTCTGGACTGTTTACTTGTACTGCAGTTATACGCACCTTTAGTGTACCTACATATAAAATACTCGTACATATCCACGGATAGGTACTTCATTTCTAACATGCAGAATGTTTACATTCATCTGCTTATGTATTGCCGTATTTTTTGCAGGCCCATTGTCGATGGATTTTTGATTATTTATCAACTAGGCATTTGCTGCGTGTATACGGTATTCATCGGTGAAAGTATAAAACAAGTTCGTATTTAAGCGTAGATACTCCTACTCGTATGTACAAAATAGGTACCTATCTATGGTAGTTACTAGTTAGTTACCTATAGGTACTCGTACTCCTACTTTTATACGACCGGCGCGGAGCGGCGGCGCGACGGTATTTTGCCGTCCGAAATACCGAAGTAGATATCTGTCGTACTATTCGCAGCCCGCCACAGAAGTATTACCTGCTCGAATACGCTGTCAACTCCGAGTCTGTTTGAGAAAAGGATAAGTTGCTCGTATTTCACTTGATTGAACATTACGCAAACGGCAAACCACCAAAGAAGTTGATAGATGAAATTTTTGCATGGCGAAAAATTCATCGCCACACCTAGGTACATATTTGAAATAGGCACTTGGTATACGTTTACCGTTTACGTACTTATGTAGGTAATGGAGAACATGCAGTTTACGAAAAGTGGCCTTTTTTTTTTAACCCGCTGCCGTTTTAGTGTTTCTCTGTTACTCTGTTAGTGAACTAGCCAATTTTGCAGAGAAAAAAATATTAAAGATACTTACTTATCTACCCGAGTAAAAAATAACCAACACGACCTCCTTCCTGGCAAAGTTTTAAGGATGAGCTGAAAAATTTTATACTAGGTCTACTTTTATACCGGGCTGCAGACTGCGGACATGAGGACTGCGAATAGTGTGGTATCACATAGGTACACCACACCTGTAGATAAAGGCAATTGTTTGCATACCTACTTACGAATAAGGGTACCCACGTATGTTATATGTACGAGTACTTAGGTACATGTACGTATGTTGGTAAAGAAGGTGTACCTATTGTATACGGAATCTAGATAAGTAGGTAGGTAGGTATTGGATTTATAAAATTCGTTTGACCTACGTAAGTAATGATTTTCTGACGTTTCAGGTGGTGGATTGTTTAGGTATACAACTAGACACGCGTGTTTATATGCTGATGTGTTTACCGCCGCTCGTTGCCATCACTTTAATACGTAATTTGAAATTGTTGGCGCCTTTTTCGCAAGCAGCAAATGTCGCCATGTTCGCCGGATTAGGCATACTACTGTATTATATATTTCAAAATTTTGAGATGGCCAAAAGTGTAGAATATGTCGGACCCCCAATGAGGTACACCTTATTCATCGGTACAACTTTATTCGCTTTGGAAGCGGTCGGCGTGGTACGTATTCTACGAGAACCTACCTATACCTACTACCTACAAGCTGCGAGGCTACAATTGCTGGCACCTAGCATTTTGGTACCTTTGCCAATGTTTCACAAAGGATTCGGATCTTGTACGTAGGTATCACTTTTTTTTTTTAACGAATTCGCCAATATTACAGGTGTTGGCGTTGGAAAACAATATGAAAACGCCGAAATCTTTCGGCGGGGTAACCGGTGTTTTAAGTCAAGGAATGAGCTTCGTAGTGATACTTTACGTGTTGATGGGATTTGTCGGATATTTCAAATACGGCGAAAACGTACAGGGCAGCATTACGTTGAATATTCCACAAGGTGCACTGTGAGTATTTCGTCTGCGAATAACTAGATACTCAGTAAGACATGGTACCTACTTGTTTACGACCCGGCGCGGCGGCGCCGCGTGCAAGAGTCCGCTAGAATTCCGCTACACCCCAGGATGCAACGTACGTAGACTCTACACGCTGCACCCTGGGTGTAGCGGAATTTTGGTGGAAAAATAAGACGAAACCGCTGAAATTCCGCTACTTTTGCATGTCACGTCGCGTCGTCGGGTACCTAGTATCTAGGACTTGCTAATAGGCACCGTCGCACCGATAGCGAATTAGCGATAGGTGGATGTTATCTCGCACGATAAATATTTCATTAGATTCCTATAGTGTAATTGATACGTAAGTATAATTATTATTCGTTTTTTTTTCACCTTTGTCGGCAGTTTGGCAAAAATTGTCAAAGTGATTTTTGCATTCGCCATTTATATAACATATGCGCTGCAATGTTACGTTCCGGTGGACATCATCTGGACTTTTTATATGAAAGATCGTTTCGCCAAACGAGAAAATACGCTCGTTATTCAATATTGTTTAAGAATCGTTTGCGTAATAGTGACATGTGAGTACATCCATACCAACCGTACCTATCTACAACTAAATAGGTATCTATCTAGCTAAGTATATATACCTATAGTTAGGTAACGGTATAATGAACAGTTCCTCCTGTAGATATACCTTGTAGATCAAGACTACTTAGACCTTCTTTGATTGCGTAAAATAAATTAGGTAGGTAGGTTTTGGCTACCTATGTGTGTCTATTTCTTTCTTTACGCTGCTGCGTAGAAAAAAAAACCTACAGACTGTACTATATCTATCTAATCTAGGTACTTCCTTACTAATTTTATTGCTCTTTCTTTTTAGGAAGATAAACGAGCTAACCGCGTCTATGTTTTTTTTTCTTTTCAGTTTTACTGGCGATAGCGATACCTTATCTAAGTTTGTTCATATCATTGTTTGGCGCACTATGCTTATCAGCTTTAGGAATCGCTTTTCCAGCTCTAATTGAAATTTGCATTCTGTATCCAAATAACTTCGGAAGATGGAAACACGTATTAATCAAGAATATCGTATTAATCATCATAGGGGTTTTTGCCGGCGCTTTGGGTACCGGGCTCGCCATAAATGACATAGTAAACGAAATAAATAAAGAGAAAGTCACCCCTAATGCGACGATATGCGAAGTTTAATCGTCTGCATTTTCAAAGACTTATTTACCACCTATGGACAATAATTTTTATGGATACTTATCATTTTAAACGGCTTTTTATAGTATTTTTTACGAACGTAGTGATATCTATCTATTGCGTGCATGTAAGTGCCTACCTAAGTATATATAGGTACCTATTAAGAGTTTTTCGCTAGATTATCGACTCGTTAATGGGAAGGTGGCAAGGTAGGAAGGTACTATACCTACGGTAGGTATATCATGTGGACGTTGAGGTGTTGTTCATAGTTCATAGCTCTCACCCTATGAAGTTCGTTAGGTAAGTACATACCTAACCTACACAGAATGAACTGTACAACAAGTTTACGTATTTATGTACATGTAGGTAGATATAGGTAGGTCATTATTTACCAATGCCTATAGTTGGTGGTTTCAATTTCAACAATAAGTTGCACAATACGCTATACAGCATGCAATAGGTGGTAACTCCCCGACGTAGATATGTACTTCATCTTAAGCGCTAGACGTGTGTAGTTTAATAAAAAAAACGCAGGCGTAGACGTTTCGTTTTTCCTCAGCTGACGGCCGAGAGATAATTTACTACTATGTAGTATGTAATGTACCTACTCTGAACGATTATACACAGACGCGTGTTCCTGTTTCACATTTTAAAGTCTATTGTATTTCATTGTCTCTTTGCCTTCTTGATTGCAAAAAAAAATCGTAATAAATTTTTGTGAGTTAAATACATAGGTACCTATACCTACGTACTTACGAGTCAATTAACTACGTATCGATGAAAGCCGTTTAGCACACGTATACAGTCAAAAAAAACTCGTTATTTTGATCCAACATCTTTCATCTTGTATCTGACAGAGATGATTGTTCAAGGAGTAGGTACCTTGTTCACAAAACCTATTCAATTAACAGGTCTGCATTTACTTTGCTGAGCACCTGTATGTACGCCAGTTGTTAAAATGCAGCTCACTCAAGTGCATACCTACAAAACTATTTTTTTTTTTTAACGAAATTGTAACGAAAGTTACCTTACTGTAGCTCAACTCGCATACCAGCTCTCTTAGATGAAGCATCTAATAGGTACCTATTTTTTTAAAAAGAATCCTAGATATGCGCCGATTTTAAGAAACAAAAATAAGGAATAGGTGTAAATCGTTTTTCAATTCTTGAACATTTTTTATTTTCCATTCTCATCTCTTTCTTCACATTTCGTGATATTTCACATTTTTCTTCACAAAAATCATTTTCTAGAAACATCGCGTCTGTCGAGATTTTCTTTCGTAAACTATTCTTTACCTGTTACAGTGAAAATTATTCATAGGTATTTTTTTATTAAATATAAACGTTCCAAGTTGATATTGAAATCATCCGCACCGTTTTAATCCTATTAAGTCTAAGTGACTAATGTTGATTTTATATGCTTAAGCAACGAGTGAGATTGTTTTATGATTCTGATGTGAAGGAGATGAAAAAATATTTCATCCATCTTCTATACTTACCAAGTCCAAAATAGAGAAAACACAACAGGAAGGGTATTCTTTTAGACGACATTTCAAGACTTATCGTTGCGTTGTTTTTATCGATAATGTATTACGCAAGTTATATAATTATCATTATTATTATTATTTCTCGCCGGTCTCAATAACCATTACGCGGTTACCTCATACTTCACTCCAAAATCTTCGAATCATTTTATTTAAAAAAATTCAAACTAGATACCGAATTATAGGTAATGATTAATGTCTATACTCTGTACACCACATTATACTTCTGGAATACTTTTTCCCGTCCAACGGTCGCAATTATTACTTCGTTGATCATACACAGATACTTAGTGGGGGGGTACATAAATTCTATTTCCCTCGTTTTCTGATATGTTGTAAAGTTTGGATGGGTAGCCTCCCGGAAAAATTTTTAAGCCCCCACAGACTGTTTGGGGCGGAGCTATGGGCTTCCATAGCACAGCGCCATTTTCGAAAAAATCGTTGTTTTTCACGTTAAAACCCTTAAAATCAGAATAATTTTTGAACGTCCTAGCACTTATACGCGATTTGAGATGCTGAAAAATCTCATGGCGTATTTGTTTTTTTTGGGGTTTAAAGTCGACTAACCCTCCCTACCGGGATGTTTTCTTCCCTAACAGAAGAAATGATCAAATGAAAAAACCAACATTAGAATTTAGAGACGACTATTTTGCTGAAATTCTTAAAACTAATTATTATTATTTTTTTACATAAGAAACATCGATTTACGAATCGAAACGGTCTGTTGGGGAAAATGAGATTCGTTAGAATCTCAAATCGCATCTTTTTAGAGCGAGAGCATTCAAAAATAGTACGGATTTTAGGAGTTCAAACACAAAAAACAGCGGTTTTTTTCCTTCAAAAATGAGCCTACATTGGAAGCCCATAGCTTCGCCTCAAAGAGTCTGCGGGGACTTAAAATTTTTTCGGGAGGCTACTCATTCAAATTGTACAACATATCAAAAAACGAGCAAATCGAATCAACTTTTTTTTCCTCGGCCCACCCTAATAATTAATAATTCTAACGTAAGGTGTCCGACTAATAAGTATGCAATGTACCAACAGTTTACATATCGATGTAAGCATGTGAAATGTGAACAACACTTTTTAGTTTAATCGTGCAGAAAAAATATACCTTGACGAGTCTTGGCACAAAAAATGGCGAATGCGAACTGTTATTGTGACCACGATACGTAGATTTGGGTAGTAGGTGTAGGTATACACATTTATGATTATTGATTACGATGAGCTCTCTTTATTCTTCCTGTTCATTTCGATATCAATTTTAACTTGTATAAGTTCAAACAGTTCATTATTAACCACTACATCAGTGGTACATTTCCGTTGTTGATGTTACTCATTAATTATGTGCGTAAGTGTAAGAATTATACCATAAATTAGAATTTATTAAAATTGTTTTTTGTACTGTACTGTTGCGTTGAATAAAATTTAAAAAAAATCGTAGATACTTACAAAGTAGTCTCGAATAAAAAATAGGCGAGTTACACATTACTTTTGAAGAAAAGAATTGATGCAAGTAAAAGTTCCGCACGAAGACAAGTAATGTTGGGCTAAGATAATGGAAATTGCAAAATAACCACGAAAACAATACTATCACCGCCTTGCGCCGCGCCGCCATCGTGCATAAAAATATCTTGTTTTTACACAGTTTCAGCCATAAAATGGGAGATTCGCGGCAAAATTTGGAAATTCACATTTTTTCATAAGTTTCGGTGAACGAACAAATCGAGCAGGAATGACTGTACGTGTCATCTTCAGAATTATACGCTTCTTTACCGAACTGATGGGTGTGACTTTCAGTAAGAGATCGAGTGTAAAGGCTACTGCGTACTGACATTTTCAAAGCTGAACAAAAAATCAATACATTACATTAAAGAGATTTACTAATTATTAGGTACGTATGTAGATAAGCTACGTAACTTGCTTACTCACATACAGTAAACTAGAGAAGATTATCAACAGCTCCTTAACGAATATGTATACCTACATAAGTGCAGAAAGGTACTGTTGAAAGGGGCTCTATAGTTCGTTTATTTTTAGATAGGATAAAGTACTCGCTCTAGATTTTTCCACGCATACTTAACCCGACGTTTGATATACTAATTCGGACGTTATTTGCAAAAATTTAGAGCGATAGCAGCTAGGTACCAATATAAAAATTTTTTGAAACGAACTTTTTTTCAACAAGCGATTTCAGACACGCTACAAATTAACAAGTCAGACTTTTCAACTCAAAGCAGTAAAGTATATACGTCAACCCACATCAGGCCTTATCCTTATTTGACAGCTTGACAAACAAGGATTGGTTTTCCATCAAGTTATCATCATTTTTATGGGAAAACAAAGATGAAAATAATGTATCTAGATCCACGCAACTCAACGACGCGACGGCGGAATGTCTGCTTTTACACATAGCCGAACGTTTCAACTTACGCGTTCGTTGGCAAACACCAACACCTTACTTTATTAGAGTTGTGTGATTCACTAATTGTAATTAGGGACTAAAATTTGATACAGATACAGAGGTGCAGAGCAGTAGACGTACGTACTTTTCATTTTCTTTTCGTACTTCTTTTGTTTCGTTTTACTTCTTTTTTCTTCTCTACTACCGAGCTCTTCGAGAAGTTTCTCTTCCGATCCCCAAATCTCCAACGCTCTTTCTTCCACCTGCGCAAAGCCGAAGCAAATAACGAATACATTAGCGTATCGGTTGATTTCATTCGGTCAAAGCACACAATACAAATTAAGTATACGTATTACGTAAACACTCGGACATATTACGCGAAACTAGGTACGTATACGAAAGTAGCGCGCTCACTTGTGGTAATAAATACAACTTCATGTCGCTCCATCTCGAGTTGTGAGGATTTTTACCAAGTACGAATTTCAGCGGTACTCCACGTTGCTCGAGATCGACGTCGGTAAGGAGGTAGCTTTTTTTCACGTCAGTTTTCGTAATTAAAGCGTGCTTTTCTTTAGGATCTCTGAATTTTAAAAATTAATTTTAGATTGCACCTTGGCGCGAATCAAATGACAATGACATACTGCAACGTAATCGATATCGCTCACCTACAATCATCGCACACGTTGTAATCAAATTTTTCAAGTAAAAACGATCCACCGAAGTCTTTTTGGCATTCTAAACAACTAGGCTGATCGGGAGGTAAAATTGCCGGCGGCTTTTCAGCAATAACAATCTGAAATCGAACAAATTGCAAAATTACGCATGCATTGAGCACATATCGAGCGCGTCGCTCGTCCGCTGCATAGGTAAAAAATTACTCACCTTTTTTTTACTACTTTCTATCAATTCTGATTCATCTAACAAAAATCCCCCTCCCGTATCTATTAATTTAGGCGCTAATAATTTTTTTGAACCATCATCCGAAACTGGCGGAAAATGCGATCTGCGAAATAACGAATACTTGATTAGAAAAATCATACAACATATTATTTGTTAGTGCACTTTTTATTCGCGCAAAACGTACTCTTTCGATTCTGCAATGTTATCGATACGTTTACGTTTGCGTTGAATCGCTTTAGTCCGGTTTTCTTCTGCCCGAAGTCTTTGTTCTTCGGTCAACTGCGTTGCTACTACAGTGCACGACGATGTCTCCGTCGGAGTATTCATAGCATCAGCGGCGGTTCAATTGGCTAAACAGTGAACCAATTGAAAAATTAAACGACGTACAGTTTCCAAATTGCATGAAGCGAAGACCGGCAGCTAAAACGTCTACCAACAACTTGTTGTTATTTTCGATGAAAATTTACGCGCAAAATTCTTAAAGCAATTTCGAATTCGAAACAAAATTGGAAAAAAATATTTTGATTACGATGATAAGTTTTTAGCTAATAGCTAGTTTTTAGTACAAAATTATTGATAAAAAAATCATGGAATGAAACTGGTATACATCGTACTGGATCACGAAGACACGGGGACCGTCTCACGTGATAGGTAATAGACGAAATTCGAACCTCGAACGACGATTCAATTTTGCGTTAATGATCACCGCTGGCCTTCGATCATGCAGCTTAAATTTAAGCTGCTTGATCGAAGCCGCTGGCTCAGCTGGCTGTCTTTCAAAAACCGATCGTTTAGTGGTACTCGTATTTTATGCAGTTTAGTCAATTTTTGAACCGTGTTAAGTCAAAAGTCAAAAGAGACCAAGCGACAAATTTGGAAGTGCTAAGATTTTAACGTATTTCTCATTCATACTAGTAATACAGAATCAGCTTCTGAGCACGTAAATTATTGATAGATTAATGTTACCAGAGTTCACATTTTTCATACTTATCATCCCTTCTTCAACTGTTTCGAAGTTATCGTACTTTAAAGTCTGTTTTTTGATGAAATTTTTGATGTCGCTTGGTCGCTTTCAAGTTTTAACTTAACACGGTTCATATGAAATAATGAATAGTCTGAACCTGAAGTTGAATAAAAATTATGTTTGATCGTTGTTAAACGGTCTACATTAGAGTTGAGGAGAAATACATATAAAGCTAGAAAATAAAAACATCCGAGGTATAAAGCTAATGATTATGTTTTTTGAGTAAGTAAATTTCAATTTAAAAAAATGAAAAAAAAATCAGAAGATAAAAATTACAAAATACCAGTCTTCACGTCTTCACTTCTTCAGTATTCAACCGATACGACAAAACGAAAGAACTCAAATAATTATAGCAGCGATTAAATCGATTGGTAATGATGTAATTTCACCAACGGCTTGCGCTGAGTAATTTTCCTCTAACATACGCCTTGCGATTCTGACCCTTTCTTCGGTTATTCCTTCGTGTTCAGCAGTCGCCATACATTTTTCACGATAAACCGCTTTTTGTTCATAGAAGTGGTAAATAAGCAACTGATCCGCAGTATGACTTGATTTATTAAGCAACTTTATTGCATCCTTCACTAGTGGATTCATTCGTTCAATAACTTCCAGTTCTTCGTCAGTCACTTCTTCATTAGCGGTTTTCGTAAAGTAAAACATCCACATTTCTTCTCGACTGAATGTTTCAATATCAATACCATTAAAATTCGATAGTTGGACGAACACAAATTCTTGCATGATAAGATTGCGTTTATGAGTGGTTGTGTCTAACATTTGGTGAATCGACAGCGGTGCTCCATTGTTGAGGGCATCGAAGTTACAAATAACTATAACGGTGATGGGCTTAGCCAGATGGTAATTCGTTTCCTTTTCCAACTGCTTTCCTAGTAGACGCGCTCCGTACATCTGAACTTGTTCGAGAAGCCCTTCATGAAAATTCAGCTGCATTTCTACAAAAAATTCACCGTTTCGAGTGGCGCACAATAAATCTGGAACCAGGGTTGTGCCACCAGCAGGACCGAACAGTTCACTTTTGTTATATTCTATAGCAGTAACTTCATCGTCACCAGTCCTACGAGTTACACTATTGATAAAATCAATGAGGATTTCTGGGCTCTTACTCTTAGGTTCATCGTTATTGTAAAATACTTTCGCAAAACAGTAATCATTGGTTGCTTTCAATACCTAAAAAATTAAATTGTCACGTTACTTTTTAATTATTGATAGACTGTGATTAATTTTTATCAATGGAGTACAAACCTTCATCGTTTTTCTTGGCTCTTATGCTGGACTGAATTTGTAAAAAACGCGAATTCGAGTCCGCGAAATGATGTTTGCAATAGTTTATTAATTTACTAGCTGCACAACCTCACAACCCCACAAGTACTTAATACTTAACTTGATAAGAACGCCGCAGAACTATAAAATCATTGCTCATTGAATACAATCACCACAAGAGCTGAAAAGTGAAAAGCGAGAGGAATGCTGTGGACTGTTAGGAGAAGCTCAACATCACAAAAATGTTACCGTTACTGATTCAAAAATATGAAAAATTTGTGCGTCACTGACAAACAACGATTATCGTCTATGACGTCTATTGACTGTTGCAGTGCAGTTGTTTGCTTAGCGAATATAGCGGTGTTACGATAAACTATTCGACCAAATTTTGTCGTTATTGTCCAGGTCTTGACATCTATGTAGGAACTTTAGAATCGAGCAGCAAGTAGCGTATTTTTTTTTCCCACGCAGGATGCGTCACATCGAAACGTAAACACGGAAAAAATGACTCTTTTCGGCATCCAAAACGCAAGTTCGCAACACTTTCACTTTCCTGTATTAATTTTTGTAATAAATAATAATTATACGCAATTTCGCTGATTTTTTTCTGCACTTATGTATTATCCGTACTCCGTACATTTATGGAATGACGCTTTAAAACGTTTTTCAATTATCTTCTTTTTTTTTTTGCGGGTTGGAAAAAAATTTAATTAAGTATAGTGTTGAAAATTGCAGTTGAAAATATTTTCAAGTTTGGAAAACAGTCACAATTTTTATATTAATTTCAAACATACCTGACTCGATGTGACGCATCCTGCGTGTGAAAAAAAAATACGCCATAAGGTAAACATTCGAAAAAATCTTGATAAACATGGCTACCAGGGTGAATAAACTTTAAACTCCGTTTTTGAACGATATATATTATTTAATTATTAATTAAGTGTTGCGTTTTGATCGAGTGTTGTTCGAAAGTTATAGTGTTTGTGATTGTTGCGACAGATCGTTAAACTTGTTGATGATTATGTCGGCAAAGAAATTAAATTCGGTACCTTCGTAGTATCCAACGAAAAGGCTGTAATAAAAGACTGACTACATCAAAGACTGAAGTAACGAAATCGTTGGTAAGTTACCAGCGATAGTTTTCTGTATTTTCTTCTTCCGTGTACAGTTTATGTTTTCGAGAAGAAAGAAATCGTTTGACACGAATGGATTTCACTTATCGCTTTGGTTGGACGCTGAAGATGATAATTAGAGTTGCGTTTACGTATTGACGGAAAAGTGTGTATTTCTGAGTAGCGGTTGGCTCCTTGGCGGGTTGTGATTGGCACCGCAACGTTCTTTTCGGATCTTAGCGTTGTGTTTTCGGCGGAATCTCCGAAGAAGCTTCCGGGTGTTTTGCTCGTGTGTTGAGGATTTGAATTTCATAATCTAGCACAGACGTGCGATGATAATAATATTTCTTTGTCGAAGGTCGCATCGTCGTTCGTATTACTTACCTGCCTAACTTACCAGTTGTAAAACTAGGACACGAACGTTAAGATTTGTAATTTCTGAATGAAAATACGACGAACGTAATGCTATCTGATACGACTTATGGCGAAAATCATCCGAATTTTTTTCGATTTTTACCGTTGCGTCGATAGACAAATTTTTTAACGCCGTACTTAATTGTTTGTTCGCAGCATCTTTGTCGTTTACTTTCCCCCGCTCGGTCGGATTTCGGAAAATTATTACCTGCGTTGAACGAAAAATACGTGTGACCGACAATTCGAAATTCGTAAGAAGGCGATTTCGTTGCGACGTGTGTCTGTCTATCTGTAATATTCAAGTACTACTTAACTACCTGTAGGGTTTCAACTGATTTTGAAAAATCTTTACCTTTCTGCGCATTATGAAAAGAACTCCATAATTACGACGAATACTCCTTTAATCAGCGTTGTTATCGGTTCACCTTCAGGTAGTTTTTTTTGTTTTTGTTCTGGTTCTATCCAATATTCGGAGAAATACAAACGCGCGGGGCCGTCGAAATGAAAAATGTGCGAAAATCATTTCGAAAATGTTATATTTTTTTAGGAGAAAAAAGTAAAAACAGTCCTATTTCTAAAATGTTTGAATATATTTTTGTACGTACGTGAATGCTAATTCGATTCGACATCGTATATATCGGTAGCCTTATACAATAATGTATTTTCCACATAAAACGTCGAAATTAGGTACGAATCGCGAAGAAACGATAGTTTTGGATTTGTTTTACTCGTTATTCGAAGTTGACATTGATTTTTTCCTTACAGATATTGGTTCGGTGAATTTCTGACCAAATTACGCTATAATGAACAGTACCGGCGAAACTCGGGATTCTACTAATAAAGTAGACGAAGAACACGTTGAACCAGGGGACAACGCGAGCACGAGTAATGGGACAATCGTTGCGAATTTACCCAGGTAAATAGAAATACCTACTGTCGCTAACCGCGAATGATTATTTTTTGAACTAATCATCACGCACGGAACCGTAGCGAATTTAAATCTGGAGTCTTTTTTTTCTTGGCGCGATATCGGATGATGAAGCGCGATATTGACGCGTGCAAGGTACACTAGTCTGATAAGGGAGCTTTTAGAATAATTGATTAATTTTTCTCATTAGGTATCGCGTCTTCGCCGGCACCGAAAAAATCCCCTTCGTTATTCTTTCATACTAATTACAACTCTTTCGAACCGAACACATCGGGTAGAATTGTGCGAAGACTGTGAAAAACTTTCGTCCTCCACGTATTCACGCTGAAATGAATTCACATTTTATTTGCAATTTCAAAGTATTAATCGAAACCTTATTTTTGGTCCGCCAGTTCGATATTTCACGACGTGCTGAATATGTTGCATAATTAAAATTTAACCGGCGCGATGCAACCACGCCTATTGCCGGTACCTACCTAGTTGTTTTTGCATCTTTTCTAATGGCGAAACTCAACTATAAGCGACCTTGGTCTTCATTCGATTTTTTACTTTTTACAGTTTTAAAATAGATTTTCAATTTCCTTTCTTTTCATTCTCCCTTCGCAGACGTCTCTTTACAAAAAAGTGTCACCTATTGGTGGGAGCGCTCTGCAGTATGTAAAGTACATACGTAAATCTACGTAAATGTACGATGGTTTAGCTGATGAACAAAAAAATGTTTTTGAATTTTCGCCATATTTTACGCGATTTCGAACGTTTACCTTTTTTCGATAATTAAAACAGTCGTAATTTATACATTTTTCTCAATATTTGAAATGAGTATTTTGAGCAGCTGTGTGGTAGCCCAAATATTTCAGCTCCGCAACTCGAATGTACCTAATTCTAAATGATACATACCTACGTTTTCGTTTTTGTTAGGCGACTTTAAACAATTCTCGCAACTAATTATTTGAACATGAGTTAGTTTGGTGATTTATCTATGTATAATTTCAATTACGCGTATTAATATATACGACTTTTGTCGCGAGTTTGAGTTTTACGTGAGTCCCATTCCCATGCCACGCCTACTTAATTTCGTTCAAATTTGGTACTCTATATTTGGCTAATTATTATCGGATTTTTCCCTCGTTTTTTGCGGAAGGGTAATGGCTTCTTTTCCTCTCTCCGATCCCCAGTGACGTCGGAAATGTCTGGTCTGTAAAATACCTACCATCCCTAAAAAAAAAACTAATTTTTTTCTATTTTTCTTCGCTCATACTTCGTTTTTTGTTTTTTCTGATCAAATAGGTACTAGGTACGTATTTTACTGCGTTTTTTTTCTGTAGTTGGCACGCGGGTATTCGGACGAGGATAAAAGTAATTTCAAGGTGTTTTGGATCCAAAAATTCGAAAAAGTACGCATTTTGGTTAAAATTAAAAAAAAAAGTTTGCAACTTTTTTGGTTCGGTTCTCTCGGTAAATTGCATTTCTTTAAATCAAAAGTCGAAAATAATTACTTTCTCTGATAACTGAAATTCTACATATTGGAATAAATCGCGAAATTTCAGCGTTTGATTTGAACATTTTCGCCCGAATAAAGCGAGGGCTTTGATTATTTCTTAGTTTCGTAAAATATTCTCGTTTCTTGGAAACATCTAGGTGTTAAACACGACGCTATTTTTCAATTTCTTTGAACTCGAATCTCGTTTGTTTAATTTTTACGACTAATCACTGTATAGTAATCTGTAGTTTTCGCCTCTAACGTGAAAAAATTCTTGATTCTTGGGTACCTAGTACTCTACCTACTACCTACGTCTTCGTGTATCGTGAGCTGTACTTGATTCGTGTGTTAGCGATCCCGAATCCACGAATCGCAACGTGTAGTCCGTTTCGCAGTCTATGTGATGTCTTATCTTGCGATAGCCGTAAGGCTGGGCAAAACTTGGTCGGCCGATCACTCGGCTGATATTGTTTAGCACCGTAGGCTGTACCTGGGGCATTTATCAGGATCAGGATCGGGAACAGGATCCGAATCTTGTGGGAAATTATAAATCGTAAGCACGTTGTTACGCAGCTGAGCGAGGCAGTCTAGTCAGGGCAGCGGATGCGGACGCGGATAAGAATTCGTAACCTAATTCGTATTACATACGGCTACGTATCTACGTATTGGGCTATTGGGTAGATGTAGATACGTTTATGTAACGCGTAGGTGTATAAGTAGTTAAGTACATACATACTATATTGACATACCATAAATGTATTTGTACATGAGTATCCGTACGTCTACGTATTACGATACGGCGGTACACCCCTTCTTCCTGCTTCTCCTGCTCCTCCTTCTCCTTAACGTCAGGAGGCTTTTTCGACTACGTGACGTGATCGGCTTGACTAGCAGTTGCTAGCAGCATTCTGTTGAGGTGTTCAAACTTTCAAGACGACGCGACGGATTCCTTCGGCAATTATCGTATCCGTTTTTTCCGAATACGATTCCGACGATCAACGAAACGGTGCCATACTGGTCAATAATTCCAACGAAGAAGGGGGCATTCGAATAACGCGTCGTGTTCAGTTGTTCACTGTCTTGCGCTTCAGCGCTGTATTAGCTCTTTTATTCGGCTCGAAAAGAAAGCCGAGTATGTCCATTTTAAAAATCATCGACTTGGGAAGAAGAGAACGACACACGAAAATCGGAGCTCGAAGTCTGCCAAGCCATTAGAAAAGAAAATGCTTCTGACTGACCGAGCGGAATTTTGGACAGTCGAAGATGTCTTTCTCAATATTTATGGCTTTCTTCGTTCAAATTCAAACTACGATCGCATACTCCACTACTTCAAGGTGCCAACTGCCAAAGAAGCAATCCAGCTATTTAGTACGTACAATGTACATAGCGGTAACCGTAGAGCTGGCACGAATGTTTGCAAGAGTTACCCTCGCTGTTAGAGCAAGTACACGTTAAACAAAAAGTTGCTTTCCCTGTACAGTGCACAGTCGTACACGGTACACCACGCTAAAACAACTCGTCGCGAAAGAAATTGAAGAGACTGCTGCTGCTGCTGCTGTTACTACACCACGATATATGATTCGACGACCAACGGCTGACCACCGACGACGCTTATCGGTTGGTGTAGCCGTTGACGTTGCGAAGAACCGATTCTAGTGAGAAGGACGCAACTTTGGCTTTCTGACAAACATACTACGATAATGCGAATGATGGTTCCAAAGAAGGCGATTATCAATGATCGCGCCCAACTACGTGTTTGAGAAAAGTTTTTAGAACTACGGACGGTTCCACGACTGCCGAATGACTGGACAGCCCGTCATCCGCCTTTTACGAAGAAATAAATAAATAATGATACGTAATAATCTGTGTTTTTGGAACGTTCGGTTTTCAGTCACAATTTGAGAGAAGTTTAGATGCAAGTTCTATTTGCGCTTTGACTGTTCTTTTAAAATATGCTACACTCGGCATGGCATGAAGACCAGTAGCATTACGCTTAATGCTAAATCGCCAGCAAAGGCCTGCAGATAGATGTTGTCCTTGTCGTCAGCTTTGGTTGGAAGAATTTCTTCGAAACGAATACCTAATACATATGTACCAATACCAAACCCATAAAGTTGGTGCGAGAACACCACCAACCTGTATTCTACGTAGCTGACGTTGTCATTTTGCTTTCTGCTACTATATCTCACCGCCGTCGCGCAAGAACTTGCCGCGATAACAGCAATAGCTCATCCAGTAGCTGCCGCCTGCCGGACGATTATTTCCTTTGGAAATCTAGCCGAGAGCGTCTACTATTGCATGTATAATTATTGTATAATGGTGAATTTAGTCGTACGGATCGCATTCGAATTCCGGTGCGGTATAACTTGAACTGTGTGATGGTAGCTGCGGTGGTTTTTTTTGGGGGGGGGGGAAGGAGATACGATGAGGGAGTAAGGGATTACGTATGCATTACGCATAATCGTAGTACAACAGTAACTGTGTGTGTGTACCTAGCTACCTAGGTACCTACTACCTACGCAACGTAGACGTACGTATTGTCGTAATATTACGTATTATACATACTACCACTGTATGTACGTACTACGTAGTCTTACGCACGTCTACGTAGTACGTACTGCGGTACATAGTTGATGTAATGTATCTAGGTAGTGGGCACGCGTGCGATGCGGTACGCAGTGCGTTTCGCGAAACGCGATACATTTCATTGAGCTTGAGCTACTGTGCTGTGTATGTGTATGTGTAATTGTGTACCTAAGTAAGTGTTATGAAGCGGGATGGTGGCGCGGGGCGGCGAGGGCGCTGCGCCGCGCCGCGAAGGAAGAGCACCGCGCCACGTCGCGTCGCACCGCACCGCGCCGCGCAGAACATGGCGAATGTCCTAGACCCTGACCTTGGTGGTAATAGTTGATATTGGTTGAGGGTGCCTGTGTGCGGCGAAGCGTCCGGAGGGAAAAACTGAGCCGGGCTGCGAGCCGAGCCACGTTTATTACCGCGCCGCGCGCCGCCCATCCGCCTCCGATTTTCTTCGGCAGCGCCGCGACCGCGGCCGCGATTGCGACTGTGACGGCGGCTGCGGCTGCGGCTGCGGCTGCGGCCGTCCAACTCTAACATACGACGTTCGCGTTCGCTTTCGCGTCGCGTCGCGTCGCGACAGAGCTGTTAGCTGTTACGTTTACGTATCATCAAAGTGTTGCGCGTCTCATTGCCAATACCAATACCGTACCGTATCTCTCTCCGGTTGCAAATTTTTTCGCAGTTTACGCTTTACACTGCACAGTCTACAGTCTACAGTTTACAATCTGCTGCCTTTAGTTTACAATTTACCCACTACTGTTTTCACGCTCGCGGCTCGCGGCTCGCGGCTCGCATCGACGACCGTCCGTCCGTCCGTCCGTCCGTCCGTCCATCGTCTAACGTAATCGCGGACCGCGATATACGTACGGTGTGAGTGTAGTTTAGGTGCCGTAGCTATGCCTATTACCTACGTGTAATACGCAATCGTAGTGTTTGTGTCACGTCGGTGCTCGCAAAAAAAAATTTCCGAAACCGTTTCTTCAGCCTGGTCGCCTGGTACGTCTCGGTTTTCAGGCTTTCCTTTTTGTTTTTCCTTTTCGTTTTCGGTTTTTGTTTTGATTTTGTTCGTTGTTTCGGTGAAAAATTTCGGTTTGCTGTTTGCTGTTCCGGCAGCGTTTGGCTTCGGATTGGACAAATTGCTCTACACATCGTTCCCGCCGATCGAGTTTACCTTATTCTTTCCAGTGAAGTCCGTAGCCCGTAGCCCGTAGCCCGTAGCCGGTAGCTACTAGCAACTGGCTTCTAGTCACCAGTCAACCAGTCAACCAGTCAACCACTAGCCACCGGGTAGTACATGTACGTGTACGTGTACGTGTGAATTTTGTCGCCGGCGGTGTCACTTGCTTTCTGTCTGTCTCTCTTGTTGCTAGGTAGGTATTTGCGCGTCGCGTCACGTTGCCGCCGTTGCCTGAAGTGCGCGTTCGCGTATTTACGTGTTTTTACGTTATCACAATTCGATTGTTTTCACGTAACCTAAAATTGCTTGTCTGAGTTGAAGACGTAAGTCGTACCTTCGAGTTCCTGCTTGCACTTACTTACACATGTACCGTGTCGTACCCGTACCGCACGTCCACTCCGGTCTACCGTCTACTACCCTACTAGACTCGAATCTGACTGATCTGATTCAGGAGAGCGACGCACGCGAGCTCCGCAGAGAAGCCGAAGCCGAAGCCGAAGGCGAAGGCGTCGTTGCATTGCCCCAAGCGACTGATTAAGTGATTATGGAACCAACGCCGCGTCGCGTCGTGCGACTTGGTCGCTAGCTAAAACGAACAAGTAGCGAAATAGCGAAATAGCCTGCTACGTACAGGTATTTACGAGCCAGCAGCCAGCAGCCAGTAGCCAGCTTACAAATATGTACCTATACCTACGTACATGCGCCTAAATTAGATAGGTACCTACCTGTACCTAATATCTGTATTGAAGACAATTGTACACGAACGTAGACGTACTACAATTCATATGTACGTATGTGTACTCGTATACCTACTTATATCGTTTAATCTGAGGTGCATAAGTAAATCGCAATCATCCACATCACATCACATCGCATCACATTAGGCATTAGGCATTAGGTACATTACATTACCTACGTTATCCTGTGAATGCGAATGCGAATGCGAATGCGAATGCGAATGCGAATGCGAATGCGAATGCGAATGCGAATGCGAATACCAGCCACGTGTAAGAAGAATGAAAAAGTGAATAATATTGCGAAATACCGCGATTGCCCGTCCGCTCGTGCGCGCGCCCTCGCTCCTCGATACATTATACATTTACGTCGTACTCGTACGTCTACGTAGACCACGGAGACGGAGGTATACCAACGTTGGAACGTTGAAACGTTGAAACGTTGGTCGTTGAACGTACTTCGTAATACATAAATAAGTACAAGTACGAGCACGAGCACGAGTACGAGTACGAGTACGAGTACATCATACCGTCTGTATATTACCACCTATACAAATAATTATATCTACGTACATACGTGCGCGGGTCGCGAGTAATCGATCAAGTCGCTCGCGATAGTGGCGATTTTGCAATTTCGCGATTTTGCCGAATCGGCACCAGCAACGACTAGAACTGCGATCGCGACCGCGACGACGTGCAGTGCCGTTTTTCGTTGCGTCGCGTCGTAATGCGCGCCGTTCAAGTTGCGGCGGTAATATCAATGCCAATGCCAATGCCAGTGCCAGTGCCAGTGCCAGTGTCAGTGTCAGTGTCAGTGCCAGTGCTAGAATCACAGCCACAGCCAGAGTCTGTACCAATGTCTGCAACCGATAGCGATAGCGATACCGATATCGATATCCATACTACCCTATACCTATAGGTACCTATACCGCTTATTTATTACCTACGTAGATGTTTGCTAATGTGTCGTGTGTCGTGTGTCGTATAGACATACGTTCCTCTATCGTCATCGACATCGTACTCGTACCTCTTTCTACGTAAACGTAAACGAGTTGGTGAATTACTTGCCAAGCCGCACCGCACCGTATCGTGTTAAAATTGATAATACTCGCAGTCGCTGTCGCAACCGACTGGTTCTTTTTGCATTTGCATTTGCATTTGCATTTTTAACAATCGAATCTGCTCTAGTCGAACTGGAAATGGGTTCGTGGTCCGCGAAAACGGCGATCAAGTTCGGCGCCATCGTCCTGTAAATCATCCGGCACAGCGCCCAACGCAACTTAACGCAACGTCCCGCCACGCCACGCTGCTGACCATTCAACGTTATCATCATCGTCACCGTCATCTGCATCTGCATCTGCAACTGCAACTTTATCGCCATCGTCGCCGATTTTCATCGTGGCGTACTTCACGGATCGTACTTACGAAATGGGGTGGCTGCATTCGGCCCCGTCGCAACAGGCGCAGCCGGTAGCGGCCGCGTCCGCCGGCATTCCTTTTGGCGTTCGTAACGGGAGCGGCAAAAGTGCGAGATCGATCTCGTCGTACGGTAACTACTCTACGGCCGGATACCCGTCGATGGCTGCGACCGCCGAAAACGTAGCATTAGCGTCTATCGGCCGCTGTGCGGAAAACGCCGCCGTCGCTTACGGAATGGCGCCTCCGCTGACGACGATTCCATTGCCGTTACCGCAGTCGCCGTCCACGTCGTCAGCGTCGTCGTCGCCTCACGATTACAATCACAATCACAACCACAGCCATAGCCATAGCCACAGCCACAGCCACAACCATCATCGCAATCCGTACGCATACATGGTCGCTGCAAATATGTCGCCGCAGCAGTCTTCGTCTTTGTACATGGCTCACGCCGAATATCCCCCTATGACGGCCAAGTAAGTTTCCCTACACGTATGCTGTTCTTGTAGGTGTAGACATTGGGCGGGTAGAATAGAATTTCAATTCTTGATTACTGATATCACCCCATTGTACTACTCGCGCCGAGTCGTATCTAACGAGGCCGCGCGGTACTCGATGCTGCCGTCAGTGCCATCCAGCGTCCAGCGTCCAGCGTCCAGCGTCCAGCGTCGACTCTAAATCGTTTTCTATAATTCGCATGGTCGCCTCGCTTTCTCGCTCGTCCAATCGTGCGTTCAGCTAGTAAGCAACACGTCGACGATAATTTAGTATTTGGGGGAAGAAAAAAAAACAAATACATAGAAGAGCGTCTCTCTTTACTTATCGGCCTAGACGTAGCTGTCTATAGCTGTAGACCTAGGACTTAGACCTTCGCTAACCGTTACTCGCATTAGTTGATTCATTTTCGAACAATCGTACCTCGTACCGACCTTTATTCATTTCGTATTTCGAAATTTTGGTAGCGGGTGCGTTAGTTTCAAATCACGTTTTTCGAGGACTTCGCTTCGTTTTGATCCAAATGCAAGGAGACGGAGATAGGTACGTAAATCCTCAAATTGGAACGTCTGTTCTTAAAACTTGGAACCTACTCGGCGCGGCGCGGCGCAGCGCAGCCTAATACAAAGATTACCACCCTATGAACCGGGTGTAGCTAATAGTTAGGTACCTACTTGTTTGCGGTATTTCGATTGGAAGGTACTCGATATCGTCGAAAATCAACTCTCCCGAAACGAACAAGTGAGAGCTTCGAATGCATCCGCGTCGTCGTTTCATTGTACCTAGATCGGTTGTTGACGCCGCCGCCGAGTGATGAACGGCGGCGCGCGACTGTATTACTTATTTAAAACATGGAAAAAATGTATTTTTTGGACATTGAAAATCCCATTTTTTCAATTTTTTGCCCACGTTTCGCTCGGGCATGAAGTAAATTACAATTAAGTATATAAAATGTTTGAAGAAACACGCGAAAGAACGCTCCATTTCACTCTCTCTCTTCCATTTATATTTTGATGTAAATCTGCAAATCTCGATACAAATTGAAAAAAAAATTCAAAAAGTTGGCATATTTTTACAATTATGCTAATTTACTACAAAATTTGTCGAATTTCAACAAAATTTTCCAACTTTTTGAAAAAATTTGCAGACTTACAACAAAGGGTGCCGGTGGATAAGATAGGCGAATCTGCCCCCGAGCTGAAATTCGAAACTAACCGACAGAATTTCGTACTTATGGTCTGAAAACCACGTGGTAAAATTTTTGGCTCCCTATCCCTGGCGAGCTCACCACCCACAAATTAGTAGAAATCGATATGCCGCTAGATATTTTCATTGTTTTGCGAGGGGTTTTCTAAATTGGGAGGTTTATGGGGGCACTGAGGGGTCGAATCCAAAAAATGAGCAAAAATTCGAGCTCAGTTCCCCAAAAACCTAACAAACGACATGTCACACGTTATGTTTAATTTTTTGGAATTTTGACCTTATCAGGGGGGGGGGGGGGTTGAATGAAAAACCGAGGACATATTCGAAATCAGCGCCTTCGAATTAGTAGAAATCGATGTGCTACTTCATTTTTGCAATTTTTTTTAATTTTGACCAAAATTTAGGACCCTTATCAGGGTGTTTATTCTCTGGAGAACCGGGAAAAGTCAGGGAATTGTGGGGGTCCGGAAAAATCAGGAAAAAGTCGGGAAATTTTGGAATGTTTTCTGGAATTTTCCGAAAACCTAAAAAAAGTATAAATCATTTAAAAAAGTGTTTTTTTAATTATTTTATTATAAATTTTTCAAAAAATTTCGCTCTCGCTCCACTCGGGCCAAGTTATTATACATAACTTTGATCTAATTTTTTTATTCATCATTTTTTGTTGACTGTAATGTACAGTAAAATTGATATTCAAAATGCATGTCTCTTTCCATTAGTCCATTAAGTTATGAATTTTTCAAAAAAAATTTCCTCGCTACGCTCGGGGTAATTTATACTTTTTCTTTCTGCAGAATTTATTTAAAATCTTCAAGTTTTTTGGAAACTTACTTCTTAATGAGCTGTGATGAGAAAGAAATAATGCCATGATGCCCTTGACCACGATGTTGAAAAAAAGGGAGGGAATGGAACAGAATTCGAAATTATTGGCCATGTTTTGGAAAACATGAATGAAAGAAAAAAATTTTCATCTTTTGAAGATCTTTTTCACAAAAATTTTCGCCCTCGCTTCGCTCGGGTTCAACACGTTCATTTTTCCATAAAATGATTTATATTTCACTTCTTTATTGACTTTTTTATTTATTGGTACGAACTAGAAAATTGTAGGGGATTGCGTGAATTTATAAATTTTAGGCATGAGTTTATTATTGGGGGGGGGGATGTAAAGAAATTTTTGAATTTTCAGCCCGGAAAAATCCGAATTTTCATTCGCTTGATTTGGTAGACATACTAGCATAATTTGTTTCATTTTTCAAAACTTAATTTTTCGTTGGAATACATGGTTTTTCCTTTTTATTTGAATTTTTTTCTGCAGGTGATAAATTCAAATTTTCAAATTTTTGTGGTGAGGGAGAGTTGGGTGAGTTCAAAAATTTTCAGAATTGAATTTGAATCTTTTTTTGGCCCAAAGAGGTGCATCTAAAGATCTCGTAAAAAGTATCTAGTGATTTGAAAAAAAATCGTTGACCCCGTGCATTTTATATCAATCTTGTGCAAAATTTCGGGATGTGAGTCATCGCGTAAAAAATACACCCCCCCCCCTCCGTTTGCAAATATCTTATAAGTATAAACGGTTTGGAAAAATTCGAAAAATTAGTCTGGAAAACCTGGAAAAGTCAGGGAAAATCGTTTCTGAGATATTGTGTACACCCTGCTTGTGCTTCCTAGGGGTGTTGAAATCCCATCTTGAAACGTAATTAGTTGATAAATACATGAAAAGTTCTTCTTGCAGTAATTTTTTCAGATTTTTAAATGGTAGTCCTTAGCTTTTGTACACTGAGAGAAAAAAGTGTGGTGATATTGACTATAAAATTGTGGCAAACCTTATCCAGTCCGAGCTTGTGGCACTTTTCACCACAATTGTGGTACTTTTTATTTCAATTACCACAACTGTGGTACTTCATATTTTGATTACCACAGTTGTAGTATTTGAAATTCACTTGCCACAACTGTGGTAGTTTTGCTACAGTTAATGGTAATTATGGCGTGCAATAATAAAATTAAAATTGTTTTTTAAAAATAAAATTCAATACTGGCATGCTTTATCCAATGATTATTCAGTTCAGGACACACATTATCATGATCTCATGTCCTAATCAATTTATTCTACTCTCACAAATTTTTTGCCCTATGTGGGATTCGAACCTGGGACCCTACACCTATAATTCCCTAAACTATGTCTGCCTAACCATTACGCCACCGGGTGCGTATATAAAATAGGGAAATTAATTAATATATTATGTATTTTTGGTAAAATTCAATTATGATTTGATGGAATTACATGTTATAATTGATTTATAATAAAAATGATTGAATTTTGAAACAAAGGAGGTTTAGAAAGATGCATTAAAATGTTATGTTCACATACTTATTCAGCTCAAAATTTTACACCATGTTCATCCAATTTTTCTAATAATGTTCTGATTTCCGAATTCAATTAATTTACTATGCACAGGGATTAAAAAAGTATTTGTTTAAAGTTATCACATCATTTCACCACTTTTAAATTTGTTCTAAATCATTTTTCTCTCTACACAGCTTTATATTGATAATACCACACTTATAGTAACACATTTTAATGTGTACCACAATTTGTAGTATAATTAACCACAGCTGTAGTATATTTAACCACAGCTGTAGTACATTTAACTACAGCTGTAGCACAATTAACCACAATTGTGGTACTATTGGCTATAAAACTGTGGTTCTTTTGCTATGTGGTAATTTTTACCATCAGAATGGCGAAAAATACCACATTTATCGCTAAAACTGATAGAAATGCAATAATTTGTGGTAAATAATACCACAATTTTTTCTCAGTGTAATTATCATGAAAGTTGAGCTTTCATCACAAATACTCAGCTTTGAACTTTTCAAAATGTGATTACCTACCAATTTTTTGAATCTTCTTTCAATTCTCTACAAAACCGCATTTTTGACTAAACCAATCTCGAGATATGAGCCTTCAAAGTTGGAGCTGTTTTGCAAAAATCCAAATTGTGCGAAAATTACGAGGGCCACCCCCACCCCTTGAAGGGTTAGGATCGAAATGACGGCGATTCCTTCATTAGACCATCGAGGAGAACCCGTAAAAAAAGTTGAGCGAAATCGGACGACCCAAGGTAAAAATCTGCTCGAGTTGACATGGAATGAGCCAAAGGCTGAAAAAAAGAAAGTTTTGGCCCATAACTAAGTATATAGGAGAGGGGTAGGAGGCCAAAATTTTTACCACGCGGTTTTCACACCATAAGTACCAAATTCCGTCGGTTATACTTTTGAATTTCAGATCGGAGGCAGATTCGCCTATTTTATTCGCCGCGCTGGTACCCTTTGACAACTTTTTGAAAAAAAATTTCACAAAGTTGGAAAATTTTGACGTTAACATGCAAGAAAAAACACAAAATGAGAAGAAAGTACAAATGTTCACCGTGTAACAAAATAACGCGAAAAAGCACGAAATTTCTTTTAAAAAACGTTGAAAAACACAAAATTTTTAAAAATTTATCAAAAGTTGCGAATTTTTCCAAAATTACTTGAATTTTTTGCACCTTGTACAAAACAGAAAAAGTAAAAGAATTTCCCCTGTTTGAACATTGTTTCTAAAAATTTTTGCCCTCGCTTCGCTCGGGCTCAGAAAATTTTTAAACCTATTCTTAAATTATAAGGCTTCTTCCCTTCTATTTCAGACAATTGAATATTTTGAAGCGGAAAAAATATATTCTTGTGGGAGACTTAGTAGCCATCGTGATTGGGATTTTCAAAGGAAGTGTCGTATCCATTCTCGGGAATATCTAAAAAATCGGAGAATTTTGGAATTTTCAGTGGGATGTTTTAAAAATTTAGAAGGAGAAATCATTTGGAAATATGTCCCTTTTTTGCTGTTTTTTTGATATGTAGATTCTTCAAAAAATATTTTTCCCTCGCTTCGCTCGGGCCAAATAATCGCATCTTTATACTTATTGGAAATCTGCTAGTGTTTCAGACTACCCATGAATTCATTTCTCAATTTTAGGGTCAAAATCCGCGAAATCTATGTCAGTCCGCGTCATGCCAGCTTTCCATTGTGTTGAAAACATCTTATTAGGTAAACGCTGAATAAACATCTAACAATTTTATCCGTTCTAACATGATTTTTCGTGAAAATTTTCACCCTCGCTTCGCTCGAGCAGTAACTATTTCTCTTCTTTACCATAAAATAACTCACATTTAAAAAATTTTTGTGAAAAATTGTATTTTTTTAAAATTAAAGACGTATTTTCTTCCATCTATGAAATTGTTTCATTAATAAATTAGATCTCGTTGATTTTTTTTTGGGGGGGAGGGTGTCAAATTGAGAAGTAGATACTAGATACCTTAGAAAAAAGTCGCCAAAACGTCGCGAAATTTGATTTTGAAGAATCGGTAGACAAGAAATGTGATTTTTAGGTAGTTTTGAGGGAAAATGCGAAAACACGAACTGAGAAATCTCAAATTTGAGAGACTTCTCTTCCTCTGATTTCGAAAGTAATGACATTTTTGAACTCAGTGGCATTCCATCGTAACAAAAAAGGTCGATAGCCGCATTTCGAGAAATGGTGGGTAGAACCCCATTCAACCCCCCTCCCCCTTCTTCTCCTGTGGGGTTTGTCGATGGCCTCCCGGGCTCGAAAAATTTCTTACGATGTCCTCGTTTACCATACCAAATTTTACGCCTCTACCACAATTTGCCGTTTACTTGCAGTTTGCCGCTGGACTTTCCAAAACGTAATCTTAAATTCTTAATGACGGAAGCACCACCCATATTTTGAAATCCTCGAATTGAAGTGTAGCTCAGGTCGACTCCAGTTACCCTCCGAATTACTGATCCCATACCCCCATTAACATTTACCTATCGTTGTAATACCTATGTACTTGATTTGTTACGTACCGGGTGCTCGATTAATTCTGGCTCCCCCCGATACTTTTTAGGTGAAAAATCGTAAGTTGGCAACACTTCGTTCGATTTGTTTAATGGAAAGAAGTATTGCCAACTAACGATTTTTGACATAAAAAGTATTGGGGGAACCATAATTAATCGAGCACTCGGTAGCATAAAGGAAACGTCCTTTTACTTACTCGTATGTAGGTATGTAATGTATGTACCTAGACCTACGCGTATGTATATTTGACTTGAATAGTCGATTATTCGCATTCGACGGCGCTGGGCGCTGGGCCCTGGGCGCTGGTCTAGATGTGGTGTGGTACGGCGCGGCGGTGTACCGTAATGACTACCTAATGATTGTAGATGTAGATGCGGTAGGCTGCTGTTGCTACCTGCTAGGTTCTTGTAATGGTCGCGTCGCTATTGCGACGTAAATGCAATGCAATGCGATGCGATGCGATGCAGTACACGTAAAGGGGTGAATGTACGTAGACGTAGACGTACGCGTACGCGTGGCGTAGCGTGAGGTGAGGTGAGATGAGGTGTGGTGTGGTGCACATAGCTTTAGCTATACGCCTCGTAACGTACGTATGAAAATACGCGCGCCTGTTCCGTACGCAGCGCTGCGCAATTTGACGAAGGAATAAAATTTTTTGCAATCGCCGCCCCGCCTCGCATCGTACCGCATCGCCCCACCGGTCATAAGTAAATTTTTAAAAACCGTGTAGATGGACGGTGGGTGGTGCGCGCGGCGCGGTGCGGTGCGGTGCGGCGGCATTCGCGTCAAAACAAATTTCGGCTTTGTTCGAGTTTTCTCGCTCTGCGTGGTCGTATATACGGCTAGGATGACTTGGTAAGCGGTAAGCGGTAAGTGGTAACGCTCCACCCCAAACCTCAACCTCAGGCCCCAGCTCCAGCCCCAGCCCCAGCCCCAACTCCATCCTGATCCCGATCCTAACATACACGATTCGCAGTCGCATTCGCATTCGCATTCGTATTGATTTTAGATGCGATTAGGCATGCGACGGGACTAGCAACCAGCGACCAGCGACCAGCGACCGAGGTCGCGGTCGTAATGCAATGCATTCAAGTGCAAGTACAAAAAATACAAACTTTCGCAGACGTACGAGGAAATCAGTTGTTCCACACCTGGTCAGGCACAAGGCACAAAAGCTAAAAAATTGATTGGTCTTGTAGGTATCTCAACTTCTCAACCAGAAGCACCAACTACAGCCACTGAACCACAGCCACTATTACAATTTCTCATCTCTGCCTATGCATACCTGCGTAGGCCTCCCTCCTAAAAATTGAATCTGTACGCAGATAGATAGATAGATAGATAGATACGTAGATAGGTAGTAGGTTCATTTCACGCGTAATGGCGTAATGCTTCTTATTTCTCCCGCGGTGCGGGTGCGGTTACTTTTCGCTTTTAGAAGTTTTCCTTTTCCCGACCAATCGTCCGGTACCGCAGGTTACGCGTGAAATAGAATAGAATTCAAATTGAAAAAAGTTCGCTGGATTTGTATTTTGGTGAAAAAGCCGAGTTGCGAATGCGATGCCATGTCGCGAATCAGAGACCAATGAATGGATCGACGAGCGGCGGTAGGACTGGTAGGAGGTGGCGGGTGAGGAGGGCGGAAGCAGTCGTGTTGCATGAATGCTGCAGCTACGGCTGCGACTGCGGATATGCATTGCGCCAATGCACAGCTCTAAGGCGAGGAAACACCTTGGAAAGTGTTTTTCATCAAAAATTCAGCGCGTGAAACGAACGACGATATTTGCGCGCGTCGTGTGTCCCGTCCGGTGACACGCGATTTTGCGAATTGCGATTTTTTTCGACGAACCGAACGGACTGAACTAGCGACGCGACGAGACGAGACGAATGGAAGGACTCTTGTGACGGTTTGGATGCTGCTGGGAAAGGACGGAGATAGGAGAAGAGTGAAAATGGAAGGAATTTTGTCCAGTTGTTTTTCATCGCGTATAGTATCCATGTAGATCCGCATAGCCTCTAGTCTCTAGTACCTACTACCTACGTACCTACCTATCTACCTATGTACCTATCTGTGCTGGTGAACCATCAATCACCGAACACCGATCGGCGATCGTATTCCCAAACAGCTGTAGCTGTAGCTGGTACTGAGAGACTGACGCTGACGCCGACGCCAACGCCAAAGCAACG
Source organism: Pseudococcus viburni (assembly GCA_033439095.1). NCBI lineage: Eukaryota > Metazoa > Arthropoda > Insecta > Hemiptera > Pseudococcidae > Pseudococcus > Pseudococcus viburni. Next base: position 86,953 of record JAVBJF010000481.1, on the reverse strand, counting down.
TTTTGTTTGAGTTGTGCTTGTGAAGTGATGCCCTCCCTCTGAACGGCGATGGCGAACACAAAAACGAACATTCTCTCCTTATACCTCTTTATGTAGTGTGAAGAATACGATAGATGTACGATCTGGGTATTCGCTTTTACTCTATTCTGCGGTTCGATTGGAGCAAAAAAATAAGGCAGTTGCGGCCCTGCGGACCGCGGTCGCGGCCGAGTGTGTGTGTGTGTGTGTGATCGCGTGAGTGAGTGAGTGAGTGAGTGAGTAAGTAAGTAATGAGTGAGTTGGTAGGGAAGGGTAAAAAGGCGGACGGACGAACGGACGAACGAAGAGTTAAGAGGTAGAAAACTGAGATGGCAAACTTTATAGCTTGTGGTATGGTATTGTTGATGTAGTACCGCATCGGTACTGGTACTGGTACGGTACGGTACGGTACGTAGACGTACCTACTCGAATTTATTATTACATATTTTTTCATTACAAGTACGGGCGAGTGTAGCAGAATTGAGTAGAGTAGAATTGACGAAGCGGCGACGCGGCGGCGGCGACGACGACGACGAAGACGGCGGACAATTTGGTTTGTAAGTTGCTGTTGCGATCGTTCACGGTCAAGGTCGACGACGCCGCCGTCACCGCGCCTGTTACTAACCGCCTTCGTTACTTTCGCTATTATTTTCGTTTTCGTATTCGGTATTCGGTATTCGGTCAACGTAGGTAATAGGTATACCTAATACCTATTACCTATTACCTATTACCTATTACCTATTATACATTGCCGTTGCTGTACAAGTACGAGTTAGGATCGAGTTAGGACTTAGGAGTACGAGTACGAGTACATACGAGTTTGGTTGTTGATTGTTGATTGTTGGATGTTGAGCGTCGCGTCGCGTCGGGCTATAGGCTATACCTATACGAATCTATTACTCGTATTTTTACCTTCGTGTACGTCAACGTATAGGGTAATTTGGTATTACGCCGTCCTTTCGTCATCCGTCCGTCTGTATTCTTATCCACCCTGAGTATACATGGCCGTGAACCGTGAACCATGAACCGTGAACCGTGAACTTGAAAGCGTTAACCGTTCACCGTTAACCGTTACGGAAAACTATTCGCATCTACAGTACCTATATTTACAATATTATATTCGTGTTGAGGTCTGACGCATGGCGCTTGAGAAGAAGGCCGTCAGCCACGGAAATTTAGCCCCTAGCCCCTAGTCCCGAACGTCGGTCGCGTGTGTACAGCTCCATGCTGTAGGCTAGTGTAGCGCGTCGCATCTAGTCGTTTGGTGTTCGTACGTTGCGTGTACTGAGCAGCCGGAGGTAAATAAACAATTGTTCAGATCTGAAAATTGGCAGGCCGCATCGCATCGCATCTCAGCTCTCAGCAAATGTAATCTGACAATCTGAGCCGAGCCGATTACGGATCATGATCTGGTACATGCTATGATGCTACATACGCGTACGAGCACGAGCAGTCGATCGCGCGGAGGAAAGGGTGAAATGGCTCAATTACTCAAAATCGCCAATCGGGTTGGAAAAAAGTGCACCGTGAAATAATACCTTGAAGCGTCTACTTTCACGCTGTTTTTTCGGAATTTGAATTTTTTTGAGTATTTTCGAAATACTCACCCTCGAGTGTGGGGGTGAAAAATTGAGATTTTTGAAGTTCGCGGAATAAAGGCGATATGGGTGTCGAAATGTCGGTTCTGAGGGGCGCTGATTCCGATTCCGGAACTCTTTTGACCCCAAAACCAAAATTTGAGCTCCCTAGGGGGGAAAAGGGGGTCCATAATTTTGAAAAATACGATATGGGTGTCGAAATATAGGTTTTCGGGGGCGCTGAATCTTATTCCGGCACTCATTTAACCACAAAACAAAAATTGAGCTCCCTAGGGGAGAGAGGGTCTCAAAATTTCGAAAAATACAATATGGGTATCAAAATGTAGGGTTTCCAGACCGCTGGATCTTATTCCGGCACTATTTTAACCCAGAACCCAAAATCGAGTCCCTCAGGGGGGGGGGCAGATGAGGGCCCAAAATTTCAGAAAATACGATTATACGATATTATGTAGTATCAACATGCATGGTTTCAGGGGCGCTGATTCTCATTCCAGTACTCATTTGACCCAAATACCGAAATTGAGCCCCCTAGGGGGAGAGAGGGGCCTAAAATACGCTCATTTCTGAATTAGTGGAATTTATCGAAAATCACCAAAAACCAGTCAGTCGGAATTGCGGCATTAGTAATAAATCAACGAAAGAAAGCAATTTTTCACTGATTCAAAATGAGTGAGGAGGTAGAAGGTAGTAGGTAGTATTAGGTACTAGGTACTAGGTAGTAGGTACTAGGTACTATAAGGTATGCTCTAAGTCGTTTGCCGTATGCGGATGCGACATCGAATTCGTTCGTCAAAACTTGGGCGTTGTAAGCTGAAAATGTTTTTCTTCTGTTTTCAATAATTTTCCACCCTCTGCTTACCTTCTTCCTTACCTTTTACCTTTTTACACAATTCTTTCCAACCCCACCTTCTTGAAATACCGTCATAACTGGTGACTTGGCTGTGGAGCAGGCCACGGGCCACGGGCCGCAGGCCTGGAGCGAAAAACCCAACTTTCAAAATTTGAAATGCCTGGGTACGGAAAAGTGGCTGCTAGTAGAAGGAAATCCGTGTGCAAAATTTCAAATCAATTGAAAAAAGTTTTGAGGTGCCACCAAAACGTCAAAGTTTTCATGCCTCTCAATGTAGACTTGGTAGGTTTGGCAGCTTTGTGGCGCTGCTAAATTCGATCCTACGTGTTTCTTATCGCTTAGGCAGTTTTTTCATTGAATTTTTACCACTCCAATTTTCTCTAGATTTCTCAGCACCTACTTCACATAATTTCCAAGTACACTTATGATAGGATAAAACTGAAATTGCAGGAAACTTTTGTGTCTACGGTTTCGAAAAATAACTTTTTGATATCTGGAACTCGAATTTAAGATCGAGTTTTTTGAAATTCTCTGAAACAGCTGCAGGGGAGGGGGGAAACGCAAAGCACACAATGTCAAAAATTTCTATGTTTGATGTACATAGAAATTTACCCTGAAAACAATTTCGACTTCTAACGATTGTTTTTTTTTAACTCTAATGAAAGATCTGATGAAAAGTGGTAAATTTTAAAATTTGTAAAATTTTTATATTTGATATCAAAATCCAAGTTTATTGACATCCCAAATGCGTTTCAATACAGTGTCTACTGGTCGCTGAAGTCATGAGAGAGGGAAGGACATTCTAACATCTTGTTCTTTAAAAAAGTTTTATGATTTTGGATTGAAAATTTCAATGTTTCTCGATTTCTCAGATTTATAACTAAAACCCGCAATGTACCATACAAAGTTTTACATTGTCAAATTACGTACTTACGTTCGGGGACAAAAAATTTTCAAACAAAGGAAATGTCTTCTGTTGAATCAAGGGAAAGGTTCGTGAGCTCTGCGACAAGTAGGTATATAGCATGTATTGAAACGCATTTGGGATGTCCATTAGGTTGGATTTTCATACCAAACATGAAAATTTTCCAGCTTATAAATCAACCACTTCTCATCAGATCCTCCATTCGAGTTTTTGAGAAAAAAGATCGTCAGAGATCAAAAATGTTCTTAGGATTCCCAAAAATCGACTTTTTGAAATCAAACTTGAAAATTTTCGACGACATTCCGAATTTTGCTCCTCCGCCTTCTAGTAGCCTTTTAAAGTAGTTTCAAAGAAAACAATTTCGAAAACATAGGTATTCAAAATGCCGAAAAGCTGTTTTTTGATACTAGACAAAAACTTTTCGACAGTTTCAGTTTTCCAAAGCGCATCAAAAAAATATGTGAAATAGGTGCTGAATTTTCAAAAAATGGCGGAGGGCGATAAAAATTCCGTAAAAACATCGAGTAACCTGTTATTTCAGAGATGCTGGCATAGTCAGGGTATTTCCATGAACCGGATAATACATACATCGATTTGAATTGGGATCAGTGCAAAAAAATTGACTAAAAAGCAGTGATTGTTCAAATGTTCACTGATCTTTGCCTACGTTACCGTACGAAGTAAAATCGTCTCAATTTATGCCAAAATTCAATGCTAAAACTCAGTTTGACCTAGAATTGCACTTTTATGTTTGTTTTGTGTTTGATAAAACATTAATAAAATAAAATTGCGAAAAATGTAAATTTTTCACTATTTCCATTTTTCTCGGCTCTGGTGGCATACCTAAACATTGACCCCGGGAGCTGAAATTTTGGTGGTTGATTTTACTCCCATGAAGGCCACTTTTCCGCACCCAGGCTTTTCATTTGAAAAAAAAAGTTGAAAAAATTCCGGTTTCGCTCCACCCTAGTATGTATAGTTGGTGGGTACTTGTTTTACTTAGCATCTGTTGTCTGGGTTTTGGGTTTTGAGTTTTCGATCTGGTACGAGTATATTCACATTTTACGTTCACGTTCACGTTCACATTCACCGACTCATCGAATCATCGAATCACCTTCGCTCAGCCGCGCTTAGATTCGTGGATTCCGGGATTCGGATTAAAACGACAAACGAGACGTACCGCGTACAAAATTGCGTATTGCGTTTTGCGTATGGGGCGTAATGCGTTGTGTTGTGTCTGGTACCACCTATTCTGTATGTGTTGTAACCTACAGCTACAACTACAGCTACAGCTACCTAGTACCTACCTACACCTAGTACCTCTACCTCTACCTATACCTATGCTACATGTAACCCTAAAGGGTGCGCTTTACGCGTGCGAATGTTTTCATCATCGGCATACCGAGCACGTGTCAAATTGCACGCAAGCACAATTTCTTTTAACATTTTTTTTTCTTCCACACTCGGCTGTAAGTTGAATTTTACGCGAAATACGAGCAGTACGTTTTTACGCTGCGCTGTACGCGTTGAAAGGACGATTCAGCGCTGACGCTGACGCTAACGCCGACACCAGTCGCAGCAATGATGACGACGACGTTGGTGGCGGTGGCGGCGGTGGAGCGGTGGGGCGGGCGCGGCGCGTCGCGGCGGTATCGGCAGCTTGCACCGAGTATGGTGAACTTGTGAAAAAGCCGCGACCACGACCGCAGCACCGTAGCTGCAGCTTTGGGTATTTGAACTTTAAATATAAGCTTCGGCATCGACGTCGTCGTTGTCGTTGTCGTTAGTTAGTATAGCTGCTGCTGTTGTTGTTGTTGTTGTTGTTTTTATTGCGCCATATCAGGAATAGGGGGGGGGGGACTGCGCTGCGTCGCACCGCGCGCGCTTCAATACTTTATTTTGAGCGAGCTGTTGCAGCGAGCCGTCGCGCTGCGTCTTTCGCATGCGTTGCTTGCTGAACGCCTGCTTCTGTTACCAGCTATTTACGATTTATTACCTACCTATTTAGTATTTACCGCACACTACCTCTACTTCTACCTCTACCTCTACCTCTACCTACTACCTACTACCTACTACCTGAACTAGCTTTTATAAGTACATACTACATACTACAGTCCACTGGCTCTCGGTAATCGTACCATGTGGCACGACAACGTTACTGTCAGCGCGACGCGACGTATTTGTAAAGTGTAACCACGGACCACTTTAACCACCTGAAACCTAAAGCTGCGCGATAAAAATATGGTACAGGACGTAGGCAGGTTCGTGAAGTACCTACTACCTAGGACCTACCTAGTGCCTAGCTAGTACCTACTTGTACCTACCCACTATGTAGACATACTTATACGTTGCGCATATTATTTCATAGTACCCAGTAACGACTAACGATATTCAATGCAGCGCAATGCAGCGCAGCTCAACGCAACGCAAAGCGATGCGATGCGATAAGACTTGCGGAAAGCGGATGATGTACATATGTATTATGACCATATACTGTATGTATGTAGAAGTAGATGATGTAGATGTAGATACTACTTGTAGATATCGATATTTATCACATTATCAGCTTTAATAAGCGTCCTGTAAGCGGTATCCGATGTACTGATGTACATATGTACATTAGGGCGGAGTGAAAAAAAAAAACATATCTTGGATTTCGACCAAATTTGGTGAGGTGGTTTACTTTGAGTGGGAGACCTCCCAAAAAAATTTTGAGCCCCCAGGGGTTAAGTGGAGGGGAGCTGGGGGGCTCAAAGTGCACCTCCTTTTGAAAAAAACGCTGTTTTTTGTGTTTTTTTAGTAGAAAAAAATTGTGCGAAAAGCTGTCGTAGCACTTAAAAGTTGCAATTTGAGTTTCTACGTCTCCCTAAACCATCGCCATCCTTCTCCGATCAAAACTCAGAGCGCTACGAGGGGGTTGAAAAGTTGCAGATTGCAAAATTCAAGTAACATTTCGAGCAAAAAATGGCGCATTTTCAGGGAAGAAATGGCCAAATGAAAAAAACAATTCGAAATTCGTGTTCAGCAGGTCAAAATACCCCGATAAACACACTTTTCGCGATAATTTTACTTCAAGTCTGAAAATTCATTTTTTCATAATGAAAAAGCAGTAAAAAAAATGAATTTTTAGAACACGAATTTCGAATTGTTTTTTTCATTTGGCCATTTCTTCCCTGAAAATGCGCCATTTTTTGCTCGAAATGTTACTTGAATTTTGCAATCTGCAACTTTTCAACCCCCTGGTAGCGCTCTGAGTTTTGATCGGAGAAGGATGGCGATGGTTTAGGGAGACGTAGAAACTCAAATTGCAACTTTTAAGTGCTACGACAGCTTCTCGCACAATTTTTTTCTACTAAAAAAACACAAAAAACAGCGTTTTTTTCAAAAGGAGGTGCACTTTGAGCCCCCCCAGCTCCCCTCCACTTGACCCCTGGGGGCTCAAAATTTTTTTGGGAGGTCTCCCACTCAAAGTAAACCACCTCACCAAATTTGGTCGAAATCCAAGATATGTTTTTTTTTTTCACTCCACCCTAATGTACATATGATATGTATATTACGTATAGTATCATATGAAATGCAGTAGTGTTTTCTGCGACGGACATGAGGCACCGGACACAAGCAGTGCCACGCTGACTAGTCACTAGCTCACTACTCGCTGGGTACTGGGTACTGGGTGCTGGATCCTGGATGCTGGGAGTTGGTACTCTATTCCATAACAATGACGACAACGATTGTTGCGTGAGTGAGTGAGTGAGTGAGTGTGTGTATGTGTGTGTGTGTGTGTTGGATTGGATGTGTACCTGCGATGTGCGATGCGATGCGATGTAGTATACTATGCAGGTCTAACGTAAGTGTAGCAATGTAGCAATGTAGCAATGTGGTAGTAGGTAATGAATAAGTGAAATTTGCTGCTACCTACGCGTAAGCGTATGCGGATGTACTGTAGATATGTGTAACTGTAGATATAGCCGATATAGGTATCATACGCTTTACACGGTACGAGCTAGTTTTTACAATATGTATTACTATTAGGTACGTCTGCGAGCAAGTGTACCTGTGTATCTGTGTATCTGTGTACTGTATACATCGCACGTAGTACTTACGTTAGACTTACCTACAGTCCTACAGTATGTAGATGTACATTGTGCAGTGCATTGCATTGCATTGCAGTGTAGTGTAGGTAGTAGGTAGTAGGTACCTTTACCTCTTTACTGTACTGCACGGTGTATGGTGTACGGTGTACGGCATGCACTGTGCACTAACACTACACTACGTCGTTGTACACAGCACATACGGTACACTGACTACAGTGAGGTAGTGGCGGCGCGGCGCGGCGGCGGGAGAATTGCGCGTGTCAAGGACAACAATGTGTATGAGACGTACGTAGACGTATGTACGTAATATACTGCATTCTGCATTCTGCATTCGGTAGTCGGTAGTCGGTATACTGCATCGCGTATACCGTACGGTACTTATTTTACTTACGGTATCGTTATGATGTAGGTGTAGGTGTAGGTGTAGGTAATAGGTATACGTAGTAACATACTACCATACATTTACATACTATGTAGTAGGTACAGGTACATGTACCTGTACCTGTACCTAGGTATAGTATACCTACCGTACTCGAACGCATTTTCGTCTTCGCCTTCGCCTACGTCTATGTGTGCGTGTGTGTGTGTGTGTGTGTGTGTGTGTGTGTACTGTGTAGCTGTACGCAGTCGGTAGCTGTTGAGTGCTGTAGTATACAGGGAGCCGGAGGGAGGAGGGCTCTATATAATATGGCGTTTCCGGCTCCGGGTCCGGGATTTTCCATAAAAGTTCCTCCAGTTCCGGAAATATCGCCCAGAGGAGGCCCTTCTCCCTCCTCACTCCTCCACCGCTACCGGATCTCTGAGTATTTCTGATCTATGGCCTGTGCCATAGCTGTGTACTTGGGCTTTCTTGCGTAGCCGCGATGTCGATTACCGGATCCTGCGATCGTGTTTACGAATTACCATTGCGAAAGTGATTTTTCTCCGCGCGCCACCACGCGCTGGAACAGAAACAGAAAGAGGGCAAGAATAAGGAGGAAAAGGAGAAAAAGAGGATAATGGTGGCGATTATCGTCGTATTCGTCGTCGCTGTAATTGTTGTTGTTGTTGTTGATGTTGTTGTTGTGGTTGTTGTTAAGTATATGGGTCATTCCACGTCAGTTTGTACGCAAAGTGGGGGGGGGGGGGTCGGCGATTTTTTTCATTTTTTTAAAAATGTGGGTAGGCCTCGATGAGAGATGACCAATGCTGCAAACCGCAGCTCTCAAAGTCTTTTTGGAGGGCTGCCACGAGCATTTAAAGTTTTATTGAAACTTTTTCTAATGTGTAGGGCCTTTGAAGAGCTTTTTGAAGATTTTTTGAAAATCAGTGTTGCCATCTTTTTTAACACGAAAAATTAGCTGTAAAAGTTGAAAAATTACATTTTCCTATGATGTCAATCGCCAAAAATTCTGAAAAAAATCTGTAAAGTACAGCTTTACATGCTGATTAATATAATATTAAAAAATTGCGGTGACGTTATTTCGTATTTTCGAGAAAAAAAATTCCAAAGATTGGAAGAAAATACAATTTATACAACAAGGTACTAGAGTACGCGATTATAAACTCATGCAAAAAACGCCCTCGCCTACGGCTCAGGCTTATTTTTTGTACTCGTTTATAATCGCGTACTTTAGTCCCTAGTTATATAAACTACTATTTTTTTCAAAGTTCAAAATTGTGTAAATTGATTTTTTTTTGGTTAATTTTACATCATATTCGAAGAAAAAGTCGGTAAAAGCATTTTTACTCTATTCAACACGTATAATTTCAGCGATTTTCAGCAAAACACGAAAAAGCTGAAGAAATTCTCTTCAAACTGAGGCAAAAAACGATAAAAGGAGAAATTTTAAAAATTTTTTCAAAAAATGTGAACTTTGACATTTAAATTCAACATTTGAGTAACTTCGGTATATTTTCAGAGACCACGGAGTCGGTATAAAAACGCGTCTTATTTAACTTGGTCCCTAAAATAATAGATGAAATTCTATTTTTTTCCGAAAGGTCAATTTTCAAAGAGAATTTTTTTGGGCGCCTAATTTGGACCTCCTAAAAATTTGTTACAAAAACATTGAAAACGTCGCGTCGTATGAATTCATATATTTCGATTTTTTTATGAAAAATTACGCGTTCAAGAAATAAGAACAGCTTTCTAACTTGAGTTACAGTTGAGTTAATGAATTTTTTGTGACAGAGTCACTCAATTCAGAAATTATTTAAGCCCCAAAAATTTGTTTATACTTAATCGAAATGTTTTTTTTTCAACTTTTTAAGTTAACATTTAATAACTGCATTTTCACGCATATTAACGGGTGTTGAATGGAGTTAAAATGATTTTACCGACTTTTTCTTTGAATATGATGTACCTAAAATTAACAAAAAAAAAAATCAATTTACACAATTTTGAACTTTGAAAAAAAATTGTATTTTCTTCCAGTCTTTGGAATTTTTTTTCTCGAAAATACGAAATAACGTCACCGCAATTTTTTAATATATTAATCAGCATGTAAAGCTGTACTTTACAGATTTTTTTCAGAATTTTTGGCGATTGACATCATAGGGAAATGTCATTTTTCAACTTTTGCAGCTAATTTTTCGTGTTAAAAAAAGTGGCAACATTGATTTTCAAAAAATCGTCAAAAAGCTCTTCAAAGGCCCTACACATTAGAAAAAGTTTCAATTTTCAACCCATCATGGTTCTCGAGTTATCCACGCCCCAAATTTACCATATCCACCTTTACCTCAAAACTTTAAATGCTCGTGGCAGCCCTCCAAAAAGACTTTGAGAGCTGCGGTTTGCGGCATTCGTTATCTCTCATCGAGGCCTACCCACATTTAAAAAAACGAAAAAAATCCTTGACCCACCCTACCACTTTGCGTACGAACTGACGTGGAATGACCCAAATGCGTCTCCCTTGATCGTCGATTTTTGATAGCGAAAAACGCTATACCTCGAATCAATCCTGGTATATGAAACCATTTTTATACGTATTATTTGAACCTCCTGAACACGAATTTTTACTCAGTTTCCCGATTGGAAGCGGAGAATTTTCGAAAACGCTCAATTTTTACCAAAACTTGACATGAAATCGCGATTTTTAATTTTCCCAAACTCCATCCCCATACGTCCTACCAATTGCAATATATAAAATCACTTTTTCGCCTATCTAATTCAAACTTTTTGGACACGGAGAATACATCGGCAAAATTTTTAGCTTCATGCTACTCCAGGGGGATGAGCTATGGATTCTGAAAGAATTATATAAGGACTTGTTTTAAAAAAAAAAATTGACTCAGCTCCTTGGAGTCGAGTGGAACTAAAAATTTTTTGGAGAATTCTCAACTCATCAGTTATTACTTTCTCGACTTTGAACGAAATCGAAACTTATTTTGTATTTTTTATCAATGTACCAAAAAAAACATTGATCCGTGAACGCCGTACGTCTCATAACAGCGGCGTGAAAAATTTGACGCATACGACGCGACGCGACGCGACGAGTGGTCTGTTTTCATTTTTTCTGACAATGTCGCACAAACTGTAACCCTTTGAAACTTTTGCGGTATAATTTAGACTAAACAACGCATTTTCCATTTTAAAGAATGGCGACTATACCTCTGAATATTTTCAACGATTTGCCGAAAATTGTTTGAAACGCAACTCAGTGTGTCACCCTATAAGTGAAATGCGTCGCGTCGCGTCGTAAGAAAGAAACAGAGTGACGAACTGAAGAACTGCGTATCAATAGTCCATCAAAAATACATACATTTGTTTACGGTCGGATTTTCACGAGACTGCAATATTTCTACATATTTAAGTTCCAGATTTGTGATATTTAATTGTCGTGCCCGTAATTTAATATTTCTCGGAATATTTCGCTCGTTATTTCAATTCGTGCAATGAAAATATTCGTTTCTTAAATCTGGCATTTTTTTTTTTCAAATTTCGTTGCCGAATTAGGCATAACATATCATGCATTGTGTAATATGTACCTAGCTACCTAATTCTAATAATAGGTATCACTCGATACTTACTGTGAGAGACTTACGCGTTGGTATTTCGGTATGTTTGCAGTTCTAACCGTATGATGCGGAACTTGGCTGAAAAAATGCGTCGTGACAAACTGAACACTTACATCGGCGAGCTGTCAACTCTCGTGCCTATGGTATCGAATTCGCCCAAGAAAATGGATAAAACCAGCGTTCTACGGTTGGCCACCACCTTTCTTCGAATGCACCGTGGTAAGCGAATTAGAATCCGCACTACATAAATGTACCTACTACCTACGTAACATCCGCTGCGCTGTCTGCCTACTAAAATTTTCCCAATACCTGAGAGTGAATAATTGTAGTAGGCAGCTAGGCATTTACTTAAACGTCTAGATACTTACTCATTTCTTTTTTTCTTACTTTCTTATTATGTGGTATTACCTTCTTTTGGACGATGTGAATTAGCGTGCAGATAGCGTACTCACATGCTTTTTGACTGATTTACCCAGATTACCTTCTTTTTGCTATATTATGCATTAAAAATTGAACGTCTCACTTTCTTTGCCCACGAAATTTGTCGTACGAAAAAATTCGCAATAGATTCTTGTTCAGCAACTCAAACTACCTCCATAAACTTCATTTGCACGATCAAAGCACTCAAATTTCGAAAATTCACTTTTCAGCCAACAAATTTTTATTCAATAATTCACCGCTGGCTCATTCCATGTCAACTCTTTTGCTTAATTTTTTTTACGAGTTCCCACCGATGGTCTAATGAAGGAATCACCGTCATTCTGATCCTAATCCTTCAGGGGGGGGGGTGGCACTTGTAATTTTCGTATAGTTGGGATTTTTTGCAAAATGGCTCAACTTCGAAGGCGCATATCTCGAGATCAGTCAAGTCCAAGATGAATCTATTCATTAGGTTTTGTAGAGAACTGAAAGGAGATTCAAAATTGAACTTGTGTGATAAACCCATTTAAAAATTTGAAAAAATCACTAGGAAAAGAACTTCTTTTTATGTATTTTTCAACTAATTATCTACTTTTCAAGATGGAATCTCAATACCCCGGGGGGGCACAGGGGTCCTCAATTTTGGTCAAATTTCAAAAAAAATGAAAAACGTGACGTAATACATCGATTTTTACTAATTCGAAGGCGCTGAGTTCGAATATGTGCTCAGTTTTTTCAGCTGACCCCTCCGAACCTCCCTATCAGCTCCCCTGATGAGGTCAAAATTCAAAAAAATGGAAAAAAACGTGTGACGTGTCGTTTGTTGGGTTTTTGAGGGCGCTGAGTTCGAATATTTGCTTATTTTAATATGGATAAAATTTTTCCGCTGGGGATAATTCCAAAATTCCGCGAGACCATATTTTGGTCGACGCTATTTTGCGCGATGCTGACTTTTAAAAACATAAATTTTTATATTTTCGAAATTCACTTAATATCAGAAAGACGGACCCTAAAAATCACAAAACATTTTCCAATTTTTCCAAGTTTTTAATTTTGCTAGACGCTACTTTGCGCGATGCTGACTTTTAAAAACATAAATTTTTATAGTTTCTAAAGTAGCTTAATATCAGAAAATCAGAAATGGGCAAAAAAAAATTATTTTTAAGACCTAAAAGTCACAAAACATTTTCTACTTTTTTCAATTGCCACGTTAAATGAAAAAAATTATGTATCACTGAATCAGTGAAAATTGGTGAATTTACTGAAATTTTGGTACTTTTCCAATTGATTCTGAAATTTTTTTTTCACTGGATGAATCAGTAAAGTGATATTTTTTATGGCATTATCATGATTTCAACGAATTTCGCCCAATTTTGACTTCAAACCAGTAAAAACTGACTGATTCAAATTAAGAGGTATCCATTCGTTATATTCGTGTGGAAAATTTTCTATTCTCGCTGGAAACATAAGATGGAAAATATTACCTTTTGCTTTGACGTTCGTCGTTGCGTATCTTGCAAATGAAACGACCAAACGCACCAAACGACGCGACGGGATGTCTATTCTACGCGTACGATCATTGCGCGTGCACATTACCTACTTTTACCTTTACCTTTTATTTATATGTATGTATTTGTTCAATCGACGAGATAGAGATACAAATATCTTGAGCCGCCGAGGCAGCAGCCACCGCGCCATCGTTTTCAATACACCTATTAATTGAGACGACGCGATGCGACGCGACGGTGGCTTTCTTACGTTGATGCGGTACCGTCAAAGCACCCGCTGTTTTCCATTTTCCTCGTTTACGAATCGCGAAGCCGACAGCCGGCGACGCTAATTAATAAGCTTTTCATCGGACGAATGCGAAACGCAAACGGTAGCGGCTAGCGTAGCGGTATATAGTGGCGCTGCCGTCATTCGTCGACTTTTCATTCAGTAATCAAGGTTTTTTTTCTATGCCGATAGGCTCACCGTAGGGGCGAACACGACGGGATCGAGCTCCATCCTTGAGTTCGCCAAAAAAAAATTTTATCGTAAAAATATCGCAAAGAAGCGCATTTTTTGCTTTTTAAACGTAATTTTGAGAAAACTTTTTTCCTTCGCTTCAGGCTTCACCCGGGCAGTACATCCCTCTCCTTCTTAAATAAACACGTTGGTTGTAATGATTGATTACCAAGGACCGAATATGTGACCTTCCAGGAAGAAACCGACCTTCGGTCCGAAAAAAAATTAAAAAAAAAAGTTTCTCAATCAATCCAAAACAATGATTATCATTTGTTTTGGATTGATTGAGAAACTTTTTTTTTTAATTTTTTTTCGGACCGAAGGTCGGTTTCTTCCTGGAAGGTCACATATGTATGTAAAAACATATATTTCCTATGAGCATCCCTATCGTGCATACCTATCACTGATTTCTTTATGATTCAGAAAATTCTGAGTATTTTGAGCCCCATTTGTTAGCGCATATTTTCGCATATTCTGGGTATAAACGCATATTTTTACATATTTTACCATTTTTTGCGCATAGGTAATTGAATTAACCATATTTCGCCTATTTTACTCGTTTTCGGGCATATTTTACTCAGTCATTTCGTCCTTTTTTTCTTCTTTACCTCGCAAAATTCAATTTTATTATTTTTTCCTCCCCATTAAAAAATGAAAATCCCAGTTGCAACTTTTTTTTTGAAGAAGTCAAAACTACCACCAGACCATCAATGATTTTGATTTTGAATCTAAAATCACTTTATATCGACAAGAAATTACCGAAATTGGTCAGAATTGCCTAAAATTCCTCATATTTTAGCAATTTTAGTGGTATTTTAATGACCGGGTCGAAAAAAGCTGTTTTTTGATACCCTTATCGTGTTGACATATTTTCACATATTTCGAGTTTTTAGCACACATTTTTACATATTTCACCCTTTTTTAGCGCATAAAATATGTACATATTTTGCGTTTTTTACATCGACCTTACACTAATATGGACTGCTAATCCAAATGGAAGGCTTCCGGCCAAAGATTTTACGGGGTTTTACCAGAACGCAAGTGCGCATGCTCACAACGCCTAACATCACGGGATGCGGGGAAGGGTGATTACCGTTTGTTTATGTGTGGTGTACCAACTACCAATCGTGTGCTTTGAATCCAGAAAAACCCCGTATATTCTTTTCCCAAAACAACGTTAGATTTTTACATTGCATTAGCAGTCCATATTAAGTGTAAGGTCGATGGTTTTTTAGAACATACATATCCGGTCCTTGTTGATTAGGTGCCTATTTCAAAAATTCCGCAATTTTTCAAATTTTCTTCTCTCAAATCTGTACACCGACCGCAAGTTTCATTTCTCCATTGAAAATACCTGCCTACGTGTAAGTAATACGTAATACGTATGTAATGTACCTTGACAATGACGCTGAAATAATAATAGATTAGGTACTCAATTTTTGCATTGAATTTTTACCTCTTCTCCATTCTTTTTCGAATTTCGCACCTTCGTAGGGGGATTTCTAGGTGCGCTAATGCTGCAGATCAAAGCCTCAACGCGCACGTCTACTTGTGGAGATAGTGCGTATCTTTAATATTTTACATTGAACACAGTTTGACGGGAGAAGCGAAAAAAAAATACTCAATAGGGTGGCTCTTATTTATACTTCGTGATTTTTTTTTTCAATTTTTTGGGTGCTACCCCCTTAAATGGTTACCAGCGATGAAAAAATGATTCCCTGAAAATTCCGACCTAATTGGTAAATGTTAACCCATACCACTCATAGCGCGTCGCTTTATTGCTACCACCACTAAGCCGTGTGCTGTTGGTACGTTATGTCGGTCACGGTAAACTTTGTAATAAGATAAAGTTTAAAAAAAAATCTTCTCGGATTTCGACCAGATGCACCGCAAAAGTGGTATATACTTCGAGTTGAAAACGTTCAAAAAAATTTCCGTCCTCAATCTAAACGGGAGGGGGGATTAGCGGTTAACAAAGTCTCATGTTTTTTGAAAAGAGAGGTTTGGTCCCTGAGACCATTGAAACGATACGTAGAAATTCGTCCAGAACACCCGAAACGGGAATTTTGAATTTATTCGTCGCCATTGTAAAAAAATTCTTGATATCTTGAATAACGTTTTTGGGAGTCTAGAAAACGAAATCCCAGTTTTTTCAAAAAAACAGCCGGCTTTGAAAACTCCTAATTCCGCCCCTTGTTCCATAGCTGTCGAATTATTATTTGTACTCGTAATTTCTTTAAAAATGACGGGTTGATAAACTGATAAATTCGTTTCTTCGGAGAAATTTATTATATTCTTTTATCCGCTGCGATGTAGGGGAAAAAAAGTTACCTAGAATAAAAAATGGCACGCCGCTTTTGTTTCCATCTTTTTACGTACCGTGATTTTTTGTGCAAACCCGATTTTTTGGGACACCCGGACGAAAAAGACAGGGTGTCTAGCGATCCTGAAAAGTCAAGCTGGTCAAAAAAAGTCAAACTTTCGACCAAGAAGTCGAGCTTTTTGACTCGTTTGACTCAAAAGTCAAGCTTTTTTCAAAAATTGAAAAAAATTTCCAATCACACGGTGTTCAGCTTCTCGAGCACCTAAAAAAGTTGGGGAATTTTGAAATTTTTGCTGGAATTTTATAAAAATCCAAAAGAAAAATAAATCATCTGGAAAAGTGTTTCTTTGCTTAGGTACCTACCTTATTATGAATTTTTCAAAAAATTTCACCTTCGCTTCGCTCAGGCCAAATTGTTACATCTCTTCCCTGATTTTTTTATTCATCATTTTTAGTTGATCGTGGTGCACAAAAAACGATTTTTAAATGCGTGTCTTTGTCGATTAAATTGTGAATTTTTTAAAAGAAGATTTTCCTCATTACGCTCGGAGGTAATTTACACTTTTTCTTTCTACAGAAATCATTTAAAATAATAATTTTTTTGAAAACGTACGTCTTAATGAAATATGATAAGAAAGGAATACCATGATGCGCTTGATCACGAAGAAAAATGAGAATTCAAAATTATTGGTCACGTTTTGGAAAATTTTACTGAGAAAAAAGTGATGAATTTTCAACTTTTGAAGGTCTTTTTTTGCAAAAAATTTCGCCAACGCCTAGCTCGGGCTCAACATCGGTGACGAGCCCAAAAGATTTGCAAGGAGTTTGTTGGAATTTAGGAATTTAAAGCACTTTTCTATTGTTTTTTTTGAAGAGTAATGAATTGTGAAAAAATTTTGGAATTTTTAGCCCAGAAAAATTCGTACTTCTACTCGCATAATTCGGTAAACACCCTGAAATAATTTGTTTCATTTTTTGAAAATTTAATATAATTTTGCGTTTTTCCTTTGTTATAAATTCAAAATTTTTCAAGTCGAGGGGGAGGGCGGACTGAAAATTTTCACAATTGAATTTGAGTCGTTTTTGTATCCGGAAAAGGGAACATCTAGAATTCTCATGAGAAGTAAAGATTTTTGAAAAAAAAAAAATCGTTTGACACCATCTAGGTACACAATTTCAGGTTGTAAGTACATCGCGCAAAAAAAACTACCCCCGGCGCGGCGTCTCCATGCTTCATGAATATCGTATGTAAATGATCTGGAAAACTTGGAAAAGCAGGGGATCAGTTCTGAAATACATGTAGACACCCTGAATCACATTTAATAAATAATTTAAATAAAAAAGGAGTTCATTGTGATTTTTATTCAATCATATTTGTTTGAATTCGTTCGCAATAATTTAAATTTAGGGAGCTCCTTGTGTGTGTGTGTGTGTGTGTGTGTGTGTGTGTGTGTGTGTGTGTGTGTGTGTGTGTGTGTTTTTGAATTACACATATTATTTGTTTGAAGTTTTACGTAAAAATTAATTTTTTGAGGAGGGGTTGGCACCAAAAAAATTCATACAAAAAGATCCAGCCTTGTCAAGCTTTTTGCTTAACAAATTTTGTTAGACACCCTGAAAGAAGAAGCGAAATATCACGAGTCAAGTTGTCTAAGTAGAAGTACCTATACCTATTACCTACTACCATACGCTTCTTCCACATCCATTATATACGTAAACGAACGTACAATAAAATAGGTACCTCTTATTGTTAGACTCGGTGTTAGGTGCTAGGTAGTAGGTCTAGGTATGTTATGTACTATGTAGATCTGATAACTGGTGTCACGAGTCACGAACGAAAGAAGAAATTAGCCATTTTGTTTGTTATGTACCTAACTACCTAAGTACCTACTCGTAACTGTTTACTACACAGCTACTACATAGTTAGTTACTAGGGAATCATTGTCAAGTACGTGGTACTTATGCTGCCAATTTTTTGGTGTTTGTTTCAGTGACTGAAGCTACCAGAGATCAACGAAATATGTTACCGCACATTTTCAATTCGTCCGAATGGCCGCAGTCACTTCTAGACGTAAGTAGATTACCTAAATACCTACCACGTTACGGTTACGTGTATCCACCATATCCACCATATTCACCATCCAGTGTACCTAGGTACCTATACCTAGACCTACTACGTAACCTACGTAGGTAATTAGGTATCTAGATCTAGCCTCTGCCTGCCTAGCTTACTTTTTATTGAGTGCGCCTGCATTATGGTACATAAGTACCTAGGTACCTACCTATATGTATGTAAGTCTAGGTAGGTAGGTAATTAGGTATCTAATCTAGGTATGGGTGTTTTAGTCTACCGACTAATTTGCTGAGAGCTCGCAGTGTTGGCGTGTTTTTCATATCCATTACTTGTACAATGTACATACTGCTTGATATAGGTACCTAGTACCTACTACCTACATATGTATTAGGTACCTATAAATATAAGTAAATCTACATAAGTATACGAGTATGTACATCCTACATACATATAATTGCACGCGACCTTACTCGCGTAAGTCAGCCACATTTTATATACCTAGTTACCTACCTATATTACATACATATAATGTGGTACGTAGTACCTAACCAAAAATTTCTAAATTTTTTCTCATTCTTTTGCTAATTGACTGAGCGAGATTCCAGTGTTAAATTCGTTCTTAACCAAAAACTTATACAAAAATTATCTTGCGTGGCAAAATATGTTTTGAAAAAAATTGCAAACTTCACTGAGCCATTGTATACAAATTTTGGAGAAACCTTTCCGTTTCGAAACAGCCCAACTCGAATGAAAATAAAAATAATAAAATTGCTAAAAAATCGTGGTTCAAATTTGATGCCGTGTCCCCAAATTTGGCGTAGGTAGGTACTAGGTAGTAGATACTAGATACCTACAAGAATTCCGTCCCGTACTCCTAATTCTACACATTTCCAATTAAGTACGAGTACGAGTATATCATGTAAGTAGCTAATCGTAAGTATAAAGTACTAACGATAAGTAGGAGCTGCGACATGCGTTCATCCCCGTAACGGTGGCATGGCGCTGGCGCTGGCGCGGCGTAACTGGATCTCTGAAGGGATCGAGCTGCTCTGGTTGGTGGGACGTGGGAGTTTGTGAAAACAGGTGGTCGACTTTGTATATGGTATAGAATTACCAACTTATTAAGCCGCCGAAATCTCAGCAATGGTTCACTTGTACGGTGGTTAACTTTGCTTTGCATGCAAGAATAACCCACATCCCACATGTGGTTGGTCGACAATGTTGACATATGTACATTGTATAAGTATATACGTGTAATGTAGTACCATACGGATACCTAACATGATACGTAGGTAATTAGGTATACATGTATAGGTGGTATAAATAATTTTTGTTTTCTGTCCCGTATCAGAAAATGGATGGCGTTATGCTGATTGTTACATCCGCCGGCAAAATTGTTTTCATTTCGCATAATATCGAAAAAGTCTTGGGCCATACGCAAGTGAGTATCGTTCCCACGTTCGAGTACTTACATAGGTAATAGGTATTAGGTACATAAGTAGTAAATTCCTAGTTCCTATTCCTAGGTAGTAGGTACCTATACCTACTGTTATTATCTAACGTAAAACGTAAGATCTACGTAATTCGCTAGCTAGCAGTCACATTACTACATTTTCATTTACATAATTATGTACATCTACATACCTACCTATTATTTTACCTACATCGACATTGCATCGGGTCGCGAAATACACCTACGAAAACGAACTCATCAAATACCTATTAGGGTGGATCGAAAAAAAAAAAAACATATCTTGGATTTCGACCAAATTTGGTGGGGTGGTTTACTTTGAGTGGGAGACTACCCAAAAAATTGAGCCCTCCAGGTGCAAGGGGAGGGGAGCAGGGGGTGCTCAAAGTGCACCTTCTTTTGAAAAAAAACGCAGTTTTTTGTGTTTTTTAGAAAATCAAAATCGTGCGAGAAGCCGTCACAGCACTCAAAAGTTGCGATTTGAGTTTCTACAACTCCCTAAACCATCGCCATCCTCCTCCGATCAAAATTCAGACTGCTACCAGGGGGTCCAAAAGTTGCAGATTGCAATATTTCAACAATATGAATTTTTCACTAAGCTGGAATGATTTTTTTCATCAAGCAATTGAGCAAAAATTTTTTTTGGATCACTGAAAGTCAACTTTGAAAAAAAAATTATGAAAATTTTATGCACCAGTGCAGCCAACAGCGAATCGTGAAATTCCAAAATACAGAATTTATGTCAACTTTGAATTGATTACTTTTTCGCTTGAAAATATTATGAATTCTTTTCACTCACTAGAAGTAAATTTCGGAAATTTTTCGGAAAATTTTGTATATCAGTGTAGCCAGTTGTAAACTCTACTCTATGGAATTTACGTTTATCTCGAATTAATTTTTTTATCGTATGAAAAATTCACAGTAAATATTATTTTTGTTTTCAATCAGATCAATAGAAGTATGTTTTGATTTTGAAGCCATTGTTGAGAAGCCAAGCTGGTAGGCTGTCAGCTCCATAAGAGAACGCTAGAAAATTGAAAAAAAAAGCAACAGAATTGGTATATTCTCAAGCAGGCATAAAAATAAATACAAGACAATTTTTTTGAAAATTTGAAGATAAATAGGTTTTTGGCGAAATATTAATAAATGGGTAATTCTACCAAAACTGTCGCATTTCCAGTATATGAAATTCGAAAAATAAAAGTTGAATTTCTTAATTTTTTTTGATTGAAATCTAAAATGTATACGTTGGAGACACCATTTTTTGTATTTGGCTCAGTTCATAGCCCCCAGGGGTGTGGGGCGATTCAAATTTTTGGTATCCACTACTATGGAAAATCTATAATCGTGGGTTCCATGACCATAGAATTTCCTTTGTGTGGTCTTTAGTTCCATCGTAGTGGCACCTAATTCATTGAAGGGGTCAAGCCCACTGGATGCAGAATGAATTATACTATTTACATGTTCAAAGTTCTCACGTTGCGGAAAAAAAATCCTTCGTCGTGGATGCAAAAATCATCTTCGCCACGACGAAGGAAATGAAAGTAGTAGCCACGACGTAAGAAAAATCTTGAATATTTCCCATTTTTTCAATTGCGAATTGATTTTAAAGTGCATTGTGATGAATTTGTGTTGATATACTTGCTTGTGGAATATATTTTTCTTATTTATAGCTCAATACCATAAGCACAATTCGAAAAATTGATAGCCACGACGATGGAATGTAAAAATTGTAAACACAAGAATTTTCACAAATTTTCATTTCAAGATTGACCAAGTAGTCAGGAATTTAAAATTCAACCGATAAAGGTTGTTCCTATTACACCCCTGAATCAGTATTGCGATTGAAAAAAATTAAATACGAAGTAACAGAGCCAGAAAAAATTAATGAAATTTCGCCACGACGATGGAACAAAAACCTAGTAACAGAGTTTTGGCTTCGTCTTGAGGTCACCCAGTGCCCTTCTGGCGACCCTCGGAGAGGTCAACGTGTACCCCAACACTCTACCAATATCATGTTTTTAAAATTTTTCAAAAATATCAATTATCTTCAGTGCTAGGGGTAAGTAAAGTTGAAAACCATGAGTGGTAACAGCCACGACGATGGAACTTTTGACCATTAAAATTTATGCGGGGGGTGGTGGGGAAGGGGAAAAATTATTTTTTCGCTGGAAAAGGTGGGGGAGATGATATCCAATAAAACAATGCAAAAAAAAGCACTCTAGCGCATTTAGTACTCGAGAAATTTATAAGTAACTTAAATGCGACAGTTTTGGTAGAATTACCCAAATACACAATCGATTCAATTTAAGTGCATAGACATACCTCTCAACTAGTATGCGGAGAGGAACGTGAACAGCTAGATACCAAAGTTTAAAAAAAATGATGAAAATCTTAAACAGGATAAAAAAAAACTTTGGTACCTACTACCTAGCAGTTCGCGTTCCTCTCCGCATACAAGTTGAGAGGTATGTCTATGTACTTGAATTGAATCGATTGTGTATTTATTAATATTTCGCCAAAAACGTATTTGTCTTCAAATTTTCAAAAAAATTGTCTTGTATTTATTTGTATGCCTGCGAGAGAATATACCAATTCTGTTGCTTTTTTTTCAATTTTCTAGCGTTCTCTTATGGAGCTGACAGCCTACCAGCTTGGCTTCTCAACAATGGCTTCAAAATCAAAACATACTTCTATTGATCTGATTGAAAACAAAAATAATATGTACCTACTGTGAATTTTTCAAACGATAAAAAAATTAATTCGAGATAAACGTAAATTCCATAGAGTAGAGTTTACAACTGGCTACACTGATATACAAAATTTTCCAATTTACTTCTAGTGAGTGAAAAGAATTCATAATATTTTCAAGCGAAAAAGTAATCAATTCAAAGTTGGCATAAATTCTGTATTTTGGAATTTCACGATTCGCTGTTGGCTGCACTGGTGCATAAAATTTTCATAATTTTTTTTCAAAATTGACTTTCAGTGATCCAAAAAAAATTTTTGCTCAATTACTTGATGAAAAAAATCATTCCAGCTTCGTGAAAAATTCATATTGTTGAAATATTGCAATCTGCAACTTTTGGACCCCCTGGTAGCTGTCTGAATTTTGATCGGAGGACGGCGATGGTTTAGGGAGTTGTATCTGTATGAAACTCAAATCGCAACTTTTGAGTGCTGTGACGGCTTCTCGCATGATTTTGATTTTCTAAAAAACACAAAAAACTGTGTTTTTTTTCAAAAAAAGGTGCTCTTTGAGCATCCCCTGCTCCCCTCCCCTTGCACCTGAAGGGCTCAAATTTTTTTTCGGGTAGTCTCCCACTCAAAGTAAACCACCCCACCAAATTTGGTCGAAATCCAATATATGATTTTTTTTCGATCCAGCCTATCTACTAGGTACTTACCTATTAGAGGTACTTAGCTACTTACTGAGGACGAATAAATTCCGAGTTGATGCCAAGGTGCTAATAAGAAGCGACGCGATGTACGGAAAATCCGTGCGTTGGTTGTGTGAATACGTGTGCTTTTTCGGCTTGAGAATTGGTAGCTCGTTAGGTGCAGCTAGGGCTAATTAGGGCATAAATACTCCTGTTTAGTGGTTAGCGTTGTACTTTTCATTACATACTCCTTCCCATAGATAAAGTTCGAATCAGTCAGAGCTGGTGAAGTTTACCCTTTTTGAATCGGTGTCTGATTTTTCACGACGAATATTAACGAGTAGATGGGTAGGCTAAAAAATAAGGCACCGATTTCGAATTTGAGTCGATTCAAACTGCCTGCTTAGTGCTTACTTATTTATCGCACGCCAGCTTAGATTGCGTACAGATCGTAGAGGGTTTTTTTTACCCCGCTACAAGATTTTTTCTTTTCTTTTTCTTTTTTTTTTTCTTTTTCTTTTTCTTCTTTTTCATTCGGGTACCAATTTACCTATTATACAATAACACATAAGCTGTACACACTACACAGTAGATGTACAATTGAGTATGGGACGGCGCTGGGTTGCTCGTTAACGAGTGTTTGTATTTCGCCACGCGATAGATAACGTTAAACCTTTTCATCCGCTCATTTTACGCTAGCCCTGCGCAAGAAGCACGATGGCATTGGTTTCGGTATTCGGTATACCTTGATAGGTATTAGGTATTACTATACTTACGGTTAGACGGAGCCGACGGAGGCTTGCTATACGCGCATACACGTACCTCCTACCTACTTTATGTAGATAGGTACGTAAATTATGTATAGTAGACCTACGCGATTTTCCTTTCTTTCTTTCTTTCTTTCTTTCTTTCTTTCTTTCTTTGGTTTGGTTTGGTTTGGTTTGGTTTGGTTTGGTTTGGTTTGTTGTTGTTGTTGTTGTTGTTGTTGTTGTTGTTGTTGTTTTTATTTTATTGCGGGTCTGAGCTCAGGATACAGTAGCTATGTATGTGTAATTATAGGTACATTTCGGTTACCTACGAATTACGGTGCGTTTAACATACTGAGGTTTGCGCCGCCGCTGAAACTGTTAGCTTAGATAGGTATTAGGTATTTTTTTTTGCATAAGACGTCTGCAACATTACGGTAGATGATCGCCGCAGATTTCCGAATACCTACCTACTTATTTCAGCAAAGAGGATAAAAATTTGGAACCTTGGCTGTTTTTTGTTTTGACCTTTGTTTTATTCTGTTTTTGTTTGTTCTGTTGACTCTTGCTGTTGCTGTTGTTAGTTGCTGGTTGCTGGTAACTGAACCAGAAAACGTTCGTTGAGAACTCTATAATCTGTTAGTTCCTAAACTATCGGCGAGGGTGTTGAAAATTTATGGTATACAATACGTACGTAGTATACACTTATGCAGTACTTAGACCTACCTACTACCTACGTCAGTCTCAGTACACGACGCGAGGTGACGTATGGTAGGTACCGTATGTCTATGCATATGCAGTATGCAGTATGCAGTATGCAGTATGCACCTATCTAAGTATGTAGATGTACAATGTAGTAGGTACTCTACTCTACTTATCTAGTATATATTATTTACGCATCAACACGTAGTTATGAACACGAATAGGTAGGTCTAACTGTAAGTAGGTACTCCTACACCTGGTAGCTATGTGCATGTACGTCTACGTAGATCTCTGTGTGGCCGTGGCATCGCCCCGTATCGTACCACGGCGCGCGGCGCAGCGCGGCGCGGCGTATAGTTCGTTTAACGACGAAATAGGTAAATTCGTTTGAAAACGAGCCTTTAATTTTGAATGTTTTCAGACGGAGCTGATGGGCCATGGCTTGTCGAATATTACGTTTCCGCCAGACCTACCAGAATTGAGGAGATGCTTGACGCCCGATAAAGAAGACGAAAATTGTTCAGGTGATACATATTTTAATAGCGTTTTGAACAAAAACGAGAAACAACCAAACAAACCAACTTACGTTTTTGTTTTCTTCGTACAAGTAACGCCACGTCACGCTAGTCGCGCCAATGCAACGGTATTTATATTTTCAGATAACGTCGGCGCCAATACCAATACCAATACCAATACCAATAATACCAATGCCAATGCCAATGCCAACACCAATACCAATACCAATAATTGCACGTTGGTCGAAAGGCAACGACGCTCGGTTTGTTTGCGATTACGGCACCGATGCTTGGCGCGTTCCGAGCAGCCGCAATACGAACCCATGCATTTGAACGGCTTTTTACGCGTTCCCAAAAAGTACACTTGCCAGGCTCAGAAAAAGTCACGTAAATGCAAAGGTACGTCCGCCCTTCGCTTGTTTCGCTTTTTATTCTTGATCGCTCGCGCGCGTCCGAGTCTGAATCGATGGACTCTGACGCCGACGCCGACGCCGAAGTTGACATCGAGGCTGTGATGTGTTTTCCGTTGCGCAGGTGAAATGGTTGCCACGAACAGTAACGAAATTCTTTTGGTAGCCGTGATGAAACCGGCTCGTGAAATGACTTTGATGTCCATCGTAGAAGCTTCTCAAGAGGAGTACGTCACGCGACATTGGTACGACGGACGTATAATTTTTTGCGACCAAAGGTAAGCGAATTAGCGTAGCCAATCTGTATGAAATTCACTTTTTTCGTTATAATGTTATGAAAAATCAGTGCAAAAATGGGAATTTTGAGACTTGAAGTAGAACGATCGGGAAAAGGGTGTTTATCGGGGTATATTGACCTCCTAAACTCGAATCCGGCGGCGTTGATTTTTTCACTCGGTCATTTCTTTCTGTGTAAAACACTCCAAGTTTGAAGAATCTACTAAAATAACAACATTTCTTTACGGTTTTTCGCGATTTTCGGTCCTTGCGACATCGAAATCGCTAAAAGTGAATACGTGAGGTGAATGTACGTTATAAGAACCACGTTTTTAGCATGTTTTCATAAAATGACTGAACCTCTGAAATGGCCAAAACCTCACGAAGTAGTGCATCAAAATTGATGAAAAAATTATGGTAAGTAGGTAAATTCACACTTTGTGACGAAGAACAAAAAATTTCCTTCACTTCCGTTGAAATTGAGAATTCTTGAAAATGATGCGATAATATGACAATAGCACCGAAAAGGAAGGGGTGGGAGGTCAGAAATTTTTCCAGAATTTTTTGACATCAAGAGGCATCAACTGGGGGGTGGGAGGAGGGTTGCTAAATCGTAAATCGGAGCGGGAGCCTAATTCACCCCTTATTCGGCCAGACCTTTTGACTTGATTTTTTCGGTAATATTTTCCTACGTATCTACATAATATGTATGTTGTATGTCTATGCGCTCGATTGATTTAATTTTTTGGACGACGTGTTTGACGTAGAATTTCACTGGTATCCGGTTATTTGCCTGACGAAGTGAAGGGTTTGCAAGCGTTCCTGTTCATGGCCAAAGAAGAGGTACATTGGGTGATGATCGCTTTAAGACAAAGTATGTATTACGTTGACGCCGTGCGCGTCGAAGAAGAAGCGTAATTATTATTTTCACTACTGAAAATTGTTTTGTCCGTGTTGCAGTGCTTTGGAATCGCGAAGGTTTCGGAAAAAGTTGTTACCGCTTGAAGAGGAAAAACGGCGAATTCATCTACCTGGTGACGCACGGCTATTTGGAACCCTGCGAAGATCTTCACAAGTCCACGTTCGTATGCGTAAATACGTTGGTCAGTAGCGAAGAAGGCGAACGAGAAATTCGTAATATGAAAAGAAAATTTACGCCCATCATCGAACGCAAAGAAGAACCGGCCATCGCAGCTATAGCCGAAAAGTACACTTTCGTCAATCTACAGGTAACTACCGACCGCGTATAACCGTTTACGTTTGATTTCTTAACGGGTAGTCGACTAATCGCCTCGTATCGCAGGATCGCCGTAACGAAGACGATTACACGCCGAGCACCGAAGATCCGGCCGAATTGAAGACGGCGCTCAAAGCGATGGTAACCAATATTCCGGCGCCGGTCGAAGTGAAAGAAGATCCGGACAAGTGTCGCGATACGCAATTCGCCAAAGTTAAATACATTTCAAAGACTTTACCGCCGCCTACGATACCGGGCAGCAAATTGATTACCGTCGTGGAGGAGAAAACAGCGACGACGACGACGACAATGACGACAATGACGACAATGACAGCGCTGACGAC
The DNA here is from genome assembly GCA_033439095.1 of Pseudococcus viburni. NCBI lineage: Eukaryota > Metazoa > Arthropoda > Insecta > Hemiptera > Pseudococcidae > Pseudococcus > Pseudococcus viburni. Next base: position 59,564 of record JAVBJF010000481.1, on the reverse strand, counting down.
TTCGTCGATGTCACCGTCGCCGTCGTCGCCGTCGTCGTCGCCATCGCTATCGCCATCGCCGTCGACGTCGTTCTCGTCCAAGCTCGATCGTTTATCGCCGTCACTAACGAACGTTGCGACGTCGACTGCCGCCGCCACGACCATTATCGGCGGCGCGTCGTCGCCTCAGCCACACGCCATGGCAGTATCGCCTTCAGCGACCGCTTCATCCAGAACTGCGTTTCAAAACCGGCCGTCCGTATTACGAATAGCTCCGGCGAGACAAGCGGCCGTTAACGCGTCACCGGTGACCGCGTCTACCGACAGCTATTCCATCAGCAGTACAAGTAATTTCGACAGCGAAGCGGTAGCGATCGGCGACATAGCGCCTCGTAAGTACTCCGCTAGCTTTTCGCGTGCCGCCGAATACGCGGTCCAGCCTAGTCCGAGCAACTGCGATTTCGTCAAGCAAGAATGCAGAATAAAGCAAGAAACCATCGACGTGGACGACGGCGACGGTGACGACGACGACGACGACGACGACGACAACGAAGAGGAACAGGAGAACAACGGCGGCAACAACAACGACGAAGATGACGACGACGACGACGATTTGGAAGCGCAGTTTGCGGCTGCCATGCAGGCTGACTCGTGCCAACAGTTGGCCGCTGCCGTTGCCGCTGCGGCCGCTACTGTGGCCGCTAACGCAGTCGAAAATGAAAGAGCCGGTGTTGTAGTGAGCGGCAGAAGCGCCGTGAAAAGGCATCTGCATTGCGACGGATCGTCTTTCGGGTCGTCCGTAGTTCCTATAAAAAAGAACGCCAACTTTGCGGATGGCGCGAATAATCATCAGCACCAGCAGAACTATGGGCTAGCGACCGCAATCGCGCCGTCGCTTTCTCCACATCAAGTCTCCTCTTCGTCCTCCGCTTCCGCGTTATCGTCGTCTTACGCTGTTCACCGAAATAACGCCCAGTATTCTACGGCCACCGTGTCCGCTCTCAATTCCAGCAATTTACATCTCGAAACGACTGACGTTTCGCAGATGGACGATTCGTACACGCAATTAGCCGGCATCGAAATGTGCGATCCGACCAGCCGTTTCGTTCACGATATCACGAATTCTTTCGAAGCTAAAGGCAAACCCGAAGACGTAAGTACAAAATTACAAACTTTCCCGAACGCGCGATCTCGTATTTTAATAATTAGGTATTGTACTTGATAGCGCTACAGGGTGTCTTCCTGTCTGCTCTCTACCGGTCCGAAAATAGTGCGTACGAATTTGGATTGAAAAGTGAGAGTAAATTTTTTGAAAAGTTGTACTGAAATGTTGAGGAAGATCGTACTTTTTATAATTTGAATGCCTTCTTATTTTATTTTTTTTACGAAAATTTTCGCCTTCGCTTCGGTCGGTTTTAATAAGTTTATTCTTATTTACGAGTGATTTAACATTGAAAAACTACTTGGAGAAATCAAAAAAAATTGCCATCGCTTTGCTCGGGCGCATGTAAGTATATTATATGCTTGCTAGACGGAAAATATACATATGTATTATGTACTTATAGATGTATCTAATATCTATCGAATAGTGAAAAAATTGTAATTGTGACCGGTAGGGGTGTACAATTTGAAAAAAAAAAGGTTAGGAAGTCTCAACTTGCTCCTGACGATTAAAATTTTAGGATTAGTTCGATCCGAATTTATGTTGCCAAAATCTCTTTGGTGGGAAGAAAATAGCGCGACGCTGGCTGTTTGAATTGCAGTAGACACCCTGCGCGGTAGTTCTAGCTACGTATGTAGATTAGATACGAGGTACAAGTTCTTACGTTAGGTACGAGACACGTAATGTACGTATAAACGTAGAATCTACGAACAAGTAGGTACGCTATGCTGTATACTTGATACTAGAGCTACCTAAGTAGTAAGTACCTACTCGCTCGTATGTACCGACACCAGCACCGGCACCGGCACCGGTACCTCTACGTTCTATGTACAACGTAGCGGATCGTAATGCTTAATAATTATACACGAGTGAATTTTCCGCTTCATTTGGAAACTTTGTGCCATACCGCAGGTGTTGCAGTTATTGGACAACGAAAATTTGAAGCACCACCATATCGAATTGGAATCGAAAATGCACATACAAGGAGCTCAGATAAACGCCATCGAAGGCGATTTGAATAAAGTGCCATTCACCAGCGAGCAGCTCGGCTTTCAAACAGATCTAACGCATTTAAAGGTAAGCCTATACCCAGGCCCACCGTAACTCGCGCATAACGTATATGTATATCCTAATACCCTACTCTTCTGACGCAGGAACAGCACGTGAAACAGAAAAAACTACTGATGACTCTGCAACAAGATCATCATAGTTTACAACACTGCAACGCGCCCGATGCTATGGGTATTTCAAGCACGTTGCACCAGAATGTCGGCGTATGAACGTCGAGTCGTGCGAATGCCGAATGCCGGATGCCGGATGCCGGGCTGTTAAATTTTCATTCGAGGTTGGTTGGTTCCTTCGACGACGAAACCAAATTTGCTTCCTCTTTCGTTCCGAGTACTGTATTCGTTTTGTAGTACATAGGCAGCTTGTACATACGGTGATAATGTGATAATTTGATTTTTAATCGCGTTTTAATTTAATACGATGAATACCTACCAGTGGTGTGCACGAGCCGAGCTTTGAGCTCGGCGAGCAGGCTCGGTTACAAACGAGCCGAGCCGAGCCGAGCCTACGTAGCTCGTCGAGCCTAGGTCGAGCCCACAAACCCGTTCATAGGATTTCGTTGCCATGCGGTAGCTCCTATGTGACTCATTCAAATGCTGGACGAGGTGGGGTCATCCCTGCATTCTTATCGTTTCCTAATCCTTAATGAAAAAAGTTGTGGGCTCGGTTCGGTTCAGGCTCGTTCAGTGACCAAGCTCGGCTCGGCTCGAGCTCGTTAGTACCTGGGCTCGGCTCGTTGTTCGTGAACAAAGCTCGGCTCGTGCACACCACTGATACCTACATATGTAACGTACCTACGCGTACCGCAAATCAAATACCGCAGTATCTTAGGTACCATAGACGTTTACTTACGCACGCGTGTATACCTATTACGTATTCCCTTCTGACCGGCGCGGCGCGGCCGCGGCTTACCCGCCATCTCTACCTCTACCTGTTAGCAGGTACTAGGTAGAGGTACCTATACCTATGTTTCCGATACCCCGCTCCCAGGGTTGAAATTTTTTTCGCTTTCTTGAAAATTTTCAATATTTTACGATTACGATAACGTCGGCTTGAGCTGCGATTTCTGCGATTCCTGCAATTCTCCACTGCTTCTTTCAACGCGACCGTTCACTCCTACTCGTCATAATCTACATAAATGTAGTTTCATAATGTGAATTCAGTTGAACGGACCTTCGATTCGACCGTACTCTTGCGCTATTTTTCGTTTCTATTTTTGTATTTTATTTATTGATTTTTGTACTTATTTGTGACTTTTTTTCGTTCATTTTCGCAGCATTAACGTTTTCTTTCTTTGACCTTTTCTCTACTACCTACATTTACCTTTTTAGTAATCTAATGCGATTGTATATACAATTCAGTCAGTGAATCGTTATCGTTTTGTTTTGTTTTCTACCTTCTACGCGTATTAATATCGTAATGATGCTGTTGTGGCAAGCGAGGGTGTCTAGCCCTGCGTACAAGTACATACAATATGCGACGCATAAATGTACCATGCAATGCACATTCAACTACATATTATCATTATGTGCGAGTGCGTCTACGTCTACGTCTACGTCTACGTTTACATAAATTATGCATACCTACTTACGAGCTGCAGCTAACTTATGTACGTAGTACGTAGTACGTACGTACGTGTATAAATGTACCGTAATTCAATTTACCACGCGTGCACCGATCTATATTTGCGGTAGGTTTAGGTACTAGGTGTAGGTAGTAGGTGGTAGGTACCTGTATTACTTTATAAGTTTATTCGTCGATCGTCGTAATTTTTAATCGCTACTCTTGACTATTATTATTATCAATATCAATATCATCGTCGTATGTTGTTCTGTTCTGTTTTTGTTCTCTTTTTTTGTTCTTTTTTTTGTTCTTTGCTATTTTATGGTTCTATTCTTCTATTTTCTTATCGCGAAACCGCTCGCGCCACCGTAGACTGTAATATTCATTTGTGCAGCTTTCTTTTCTTTCTTTTTTTCATTTTTTTTTTTCAATTTTCGTCGGTTATTTTTATTTTGTTATTTGTTATTATCGTGAATGTTATTAGTATTACCTAACTGATGATTATTATCCGTATTTTATTTCACTTATGTACCTACTTACGTAAGTAGGTATGTATGCATGTATGTACCTATGCATGTAAGTAATTATTTTTATTATTATGTATTACCTACTCTTTTTTTTCATTCTGTTACCCTTGTCGGTATCACTAAATCGAAGCGATGACTTTGTGAATAAGTATTTGAGAATGATTACGAAGCGATTTAAGCGATACAAAATGCAATTACGACGAGCTACGTTCCGATGATACCTGTTGTACATTACGGTCGACAAATGGACCTAGTTTGCGAGTTCGCGAAGCACACGTGTGTATTGTATTAAACCGTAAACCCACTAGTTAAGTCCCAAACTCCCAATGGTCGTGGGGTCGCGGTCGTAATGAACTAGAGCTACCTATTCGATGTACTAAAGTAATTTACTTCGTTTTGTCGTCTGCAAAATCTCCGGGGAAGAACTGTGTCCTAAATTGTAAATTCAAATTCAAATCGAACTCGAACCGTCCAAAAGTAATGTTTACTAATGATTCCAACGACAGATGTTATCGACCGTTGAAAAGAGGAAGAAAAATTTCGTTGCAGCAGGAGGGAATAAACATAACCGCTGGTGTATTGACTTTGATGGAGTAGGTATCAGCGAAAGGAAAAATAAGTTTGAGTATCGTTTAAGCGACGGGGAAGTTTTTCGAATAAGTAAATAGGTACGTCGACGAACTATGCGCCTAGCGAGGTATGCGTCACACGTATTGCATAAGTTAGCTACGTGCTCTACAGTGGAAATTAAAATTGGTAAATAGTATCTACTAATGTGCTGACTCGATGTTTATTTACTCGAACGTGCCTTTATTCTTTTTTAAGATTATCTAAAAATTCACAAAAACAGGTATTCGAGGTGAAATTCTTTCTTAACGGTTGGCTATATTCGAACAAAATTACGTACAAAGTTATCCCGATTCATTCTCGTAAACCCTCCCCCTCCCCCTCCCCTTCTTCACCTTCACCCGCTCGATATGACTACATGTATAAATCTATTACGGCTCTTTTCAGTTCGATTTGATCCTCACAGATGACTGCAGCTCGTAAGCTTCATCACAAATCAGTCCGCTTTACTGCTTTCTGCTACTGATCGTTTATGTCGTACAGGTGCCTACTGCCTACTACATACCAATAGCTGAGTATGTAGGTATTCTACGTATTCTAGGTATTCTATTTAAATTACGAATAAATAGCGTTTGGAAATGATTGCTGCCTTAAATATTTGTTCGTTGCTAGTTATTTGTTTTATATTTTCGTTGTGTATTTATTTTTAAAAATGAAATTAATTGTACATATGTATATGTGTATAAACTTACTTATTAGCGTGTATATTATCTACGTAATAGGCATCTATATCGTTAACTTGATCTACTTATTTGATTAGAAAAAGCGCTCGCTGTAAATCATTTTAATTTGTGTGGTTACCGTAGTATCTAGTGTTTCTTTATTTTTCATTGTATCGTGTACATTAATACGTGTTTTAGAATCTATTTATTTGAAAAAAAAAAACACAAAAAAACAAAACCGTTTTATTCTAGGTATTATATGTTTTTGTATTTGTAAGCTATATTCGCGTACACTTAGGTACACGGAGTCTTGAAAAGAACCGGGAAACATCAGAACGAAAATATTACCTACATCTTTTTTATTAACTACCTATTATTATTATCATCATTATTATTATTATTACCTACTATTCCTCGTTTATCGATAGTACAATATTTAAAAAACACGTAAAAAAAAACAACTTGATTTTTTACGTTGATGTTCCCCGATTCATTTAAAGACCCTGTAAGTATATGGTACGTTTTAAAGGACGCTGCAATAACAAAAGCGCGATGCAGATTTTATTTTAATGCCATAAATAAAATTTAAAAAAATGTAACAAAATTTCAAAATAGTTGTAAAAATGAAGAAAAAAAAGGTTTATTTTTTACGAATTTTTGTTTGTTTCTGCTTTTTGTTTTTTTTGTTCTTGTATCGCGCTTAATCGTTGATAGGTACGTATCAAAATAGATAGGTAATTTGTTTGATGATATTTTTGTCGAAAATATTTTCACTATCTAATGTTGATCACTGATCTTGCGAGTATCAATTTTTCTTCGCCTTTGGCCAATCGATTCGCGATTATATTCTGTGTTCTTTTCAACGATTCTTAATATGTAAGTAGCTGGGTACTTACTTGATAAGTGATAAGTAGGTTTAGGTACATGATTGATAACCCAAGTCGATAAAAAGTACAAGTCGTAAACTTCAAAACCGACCCTCCCTTAGATCTGACACGGGAGGTATTCCAACCGGCAGTGAAATTTTGAGCCGAAACAAAAATGGTTGGTAAATCGAAGGTACGTCGTAAAAGAGGGCGCTAAAGTTCATCGAGATCATTTTTATGAGCATTTTTTCATTACTGGGAAATTCTAAAAAATTTTTGAGGCTCCGAAATGTCTAGAAACCGCTGCCAATCAAATTGTAAGTCAAAAATTGAGTACATATATACCAAATTTCAGCTTTTCGTTGATTAGATCAGGTTTTTATATTTTGCAAAGGGATGGGACAACTTTGAAATTTCAAAATTCGCCAAAATTCGAGAAATGAACTTTGGCGCCTGGAATTTTGGATATGGGGTCTTTAACGATTTACTTTTCGATTTCATTTTATTTCAACCTAAAATTTTACTGTCAGTTGGGATATACCTCTCTTGTGAGAAAAAAAGTGGTTCGTACCAATATATATAATGGCGTTTAAAAATTCAATCAACCAAGTACCTAACCTACATATGTGCTCGTTTGAACACATCCGCGACTTGAATTTTTATTTGGCAGAAAAACCGTGCCCGTTTTTATGAAATACCTACAAATTTGTACAAATACATATTATATTGGAATAAATTATCGTTGTCGCGTGCGAAGTATAAAGCGCGTAATTTTCTTTTAGTAGGTAGGTAATACAGTGCTATTTGTCACATTGTCACATTTCTCGAATGAGTCTGAGTTTTCTCTACAAACATAGGTACATACCTATAATTACCTACTTGAGATTCAGCTAACCGAGGTTGCTAAATGAGTACTCTTGTAGGTACCTACTACTGCATATTAACTAGGTTTCGTAGTACCTACCTATAGTAATGAAAGTTCTATGTAATAAATGCAATTTTCATTTTTTTTTAAATTTCTGGTCGGTATTATTGGGTACAGGTACCTTTTATGACGATTTTTTTTTAAAATTATAATAAGTACCTATTTGGATAAGCATACTGAGGGTACGGACGAAAAGAACCTACGTGAACTGATTCGCTAATTAGGTACCTATCTTTATTTTAGAATCAAAGGGGTAGATGTGAATTTTTCACTGGGTACCTCCTAAGTATCTTTTTTTTCCATTACTTTGGTTTTCATTAAACGTAAGTTGAATTGTTTTCGATTTCATTAAAATTATTTTTCATCTCTTTTTAAGAAAAGGTAGTAAGTTATAGGTGAGTCGTTTATCGTTACGTACATAGATAGGTATAATTAGAAATGTGTAATGTACATGTATTGTAAAAATGAATAATTACGTTTTATTTTTATTTAATCTCATCTTCATTCGTTTCCTTTCAATTATTGTGATGAAAATTTTATGTAAATGTTCAAATATCCGACTACAACAGATGAAAAAAAAAAAATGGATAAGTAAGTTATTAAAGCTGCTTTTTGTTTAAAACCTCGAGTTTTATTTAAACTTTCTCAAACGCTAATTGACGTTTCATTTTTACGAATAAATATTCATCTAGCTAGCTACTTGAAATAATTGGCAAAAAAATTGAAATACTTGCCGAAAAAGTTTGGTAACGTGCATAGACAAATGTCAGCCATATTGGACCGGAGGCATGGTCAGTTGGTGGGTACGGGGTACGGGTAGCGGATGAGTTATATCGCGATCGGATAATCGAAAATGTGGTACAGTTAGACTGATGATGGGTGATGACGAACGAGAACTCATCTACACTTACCTATTTACGGCGAATCGGTTATGCAATTTTATTAACGCTAATGAACGGGGTCGTCCAGCACATTACACGCATAGTTATGGCAGGGGCAGGGCTTTGAAAAATCGAATCGCAAAAACCAACTCTGCGAACGTATTCTGGCAATTTTTGAAATGTCTGTCTGAGACCTAGCTATGTACTTTATAGTCTATGATCCAAACACGAAAAAGTGTTCAACCAGCGATCTTTTTGAGAACCAAAAAAATGAGCTGCCAAAATGTCGGTACTATCCGCCTCATTCGAAAAAGTGCAGTTTCAGATTTTTAACCCTGCACAATGGTGGGTGGACCACTAAAAAGGTGATTTAGGGGACATGGTCCGAACCAAAAAAAATTCGACGGATTTGGGTTGAGGAACTTCTCTCGATACCGAATATGTAATTTTTTTCCGTTGCACCCTGCACAACTGCATTTTATTGCACTTCAAGTGCAATTTTTATGCATTTTGAACGATTTTTGACCGTAAAAGAACCCTTTATCCGAAATATATGTAGGAGAGAACCAAAAAACATTCGTCAATTTTGTTGAATGAAGTCATTTAAAGTCCATTACCGCCAAAATGGGCGAAAAATTCCTGCACAAGGAAGTAATGAAAATGAACAGGTTGGTCACCTCATCCCCCACCAAAATTAAGTCATGGAATACTTGCTCAAAAATGTCAATGCGATACATCAAAATGGGTCAAAATTTCGCGCTGAATCCGAAAATCATCATCATTTTTGATTTCGATCCCCCTCGGTGGAGTTCTGCCCCCAAACTTGAATTTGAGGGGGAAACTAAAGAATTTACATCATTTAAATGAAACGTAATTGGAATTTACGCAAATCAGACAATTGTGGTTGATTGATCTTAACTTTCAGCATACCTTGACCTCCCAAAAAAATTTCCAACCCTCATCCCTTCCACCCCCGCCAAATTATAATAAAAACATTAATTTAAAAACAGCGATGCGGCCATATCGAAATGGTTCAAAATTTCGCGCTGAGTTCGAAAATAGTAATCATTTTTGAATTTGACCCCCCCCCCCCTAGGTGGAGTTTTGCCCCCAAACTACAATTTGAAGGGGTAAAAATGAATAATTGACCTTATTAGATGAAACGTAATTGCAATTTACACGCGCCAGGCTGTAGCAGTCGATGAGTTCCAATTCTGCAGCATATATCGACTCAAATAAATTTTTTTGAGTCGATATATGCTGATCAACGTAATAGTTCGGTATATGGTACTACGATACCTTGCAACCCCCCCCCCCCCCCCCCCGCCCCGCCGATCCTCGGGGACATGTTTTTTCTTACAGGGAACTTCCTAAGAAATATTTCAACAATGGGTGCCCCGAAAAAAAGATGGCCTTAGATACAAAATGACGGCCACTTTGATTGATAGGTCGGTCCAAATTTCATATTTCGCTCTGTAACTCGAAAACGAAGGGATTTGAGATAAAACTAATGATGACAAAAAATGTCGCACATAAAATTTCCAACATTTTTGGTCATTGCGTTAACACGTGAAATCGTCGCGTTCACGAGATACATGCGCGTGAATTTGCGCATAATCGTTTTTAACAAATAATATTGCTTCCAATCGAGGTTTATACATTAGGTATGCACACGTATACCGGGGGTCATTCTATCACAATTCAACGGGATGTTGACTCTTCAAAGTACCGATTTTGCTAAAACTAAATTATAGACTTCGATCATCTACAATTTTCAGAATAACCTTCATTTCCTTTTCAATCATCAAATGAATGGAGGAAAGCGGGTGGGGGGGGGTGTATTCTGTGTGACATACGTAAGTATCTACTCGGTCGGGCATCACTGAGAACTTGAGCGAGCAGTTTTTAGTCTTTTTACTATTTTCTCGAGTGAGTATACTTCCAAAGTCTATTTGTATCTAGAGGAGTATGCTGCCGAAATTACACCTCCACCGCCGATTTTTTGGGGTGGGAGGGGGGGAGGCGAGGATGTTGCCGTATCTGCCGGTCAAGTCACGGCGTAGACCACTTCCAATATCGGCATGATTGGTAGGTAAGTAAGGTCAAGTATTTCGTATGTACGGTACCTACAAAATAGTGGAGGGCGCGAAGGTAAGTAGGTATGTATTACTCGTAAGACGATAACGATGATTTGCGACACGAGCACAAGTCGTATCTTATCGCATCGCTGGTAGGTGAAATTTACGAGCGAAATGGTTTCGATTTCGATGGTTCCACTTCCACAATCAAGTAGTATGTATACAAAGTAGTACCTATTAAACAACTCTCGCTAATTATTGAGCCTGCATCCGTACCGCGCTGTAGCCATGGCTGCGACGCGACAGTCTGTCACTATAGTCACTAAAAAAACCTAGTTGCACACGCGTCTCCTTTTTTTTTTGATTACGGAGTTTTAATTTTTCTTATTCGTCTGTTCCGCTTATACTTTTCGCTGATCCTACATAAAATTGGAACCAAGAAATAATATTTGGTTGGTAAACAACGCTAGAACATTGTTTCGAATTACAATTTTTCTCTTAAATTTTGAAAAGCGTATAGCAACAAGCCAACAACTTTGCCGACAGATATCCGAGAAACGTTGCAAAAATTCAACAGTAGATGTTCGAAATTTGTCAAATTTTCGATCGTTTTCAGAATCGTGGTTTTTTGTCAAACTTTACTAGGTTAGTGGGCTAGGTAGGTAGGTAGGTACCTACGTGAAGCGATTCTTTTAATATCTTTAATTACAAATTACTAGGGATTCCCGAAAACAGCGACAACACTCGGCGAACGAGTAGGTATTTGAAAATTCCTAAATCTAAAAAAAATACATATTTTGTAAATTTGTAAATTATTGAAATGTAAACGATTTTTGCCAAAATCACAAAATTGAACAATTTTTGATTAATTTTGTTTTCTCGTTTTTCGGTAATTAGCGAAAGTGGCCATGTTGTACGCGGCGTAGGACACTGGGTGCCAAAAAACAGACAGGTAGGGTGGATAGGTCGGTAGGTAGGTAGGGAAGTGAGTGCAATTGAATTAACGGATTCGGGCTGGAGGATGTAAGAAAGAGCGAGGGATTGACAGTGAGTTAACATTTGGCCGCAGACTAACGACCATCAAACGAATGGAGAATGGATGCAAGAAAGTACGAGTTCAGTTCATACTGATCTGTACGCGGTGCATGTGCATCACGCACCGCGCACCACTCCCTGCCTTGGCCGTCTTTTGGTTGCCATAGTTACGATATATAGCTATAGCGCTGCGACAAATGTGCATCGAATGATGGGGTTGCAGTTGTAGATACCTACGTTACGTTACGGTTACATAACATTACGAACGTTAGATACGCTTTTTGCCATAATCACTCCGATTTCCGCCATCTAGCTTCTACCCTAGAGGTGGTCTGTTGGCGCCTTGTCGGCATCGCATCGCATCGCATCGCATCGGTATCTCGGCAGGTCGCAGATAGACGAGTCTGTAGTTCGCAAATACCTATTTATTCGTCGCGAGTGCTAGACTGCTAGACTGCTAGACGGAAGAAAACAGTGACATACCATTACAACGAACCCGTATCGCGTTTCGCGATGTCGCGAGTCGCGAATTCGATCTACCCACCTCCTACATATATGTAGGGATAAGTAAACGTAAACGTACCTATAGGTAGCCTACCGGTCGGTATACGGGACAACGGGAGTGCTCGCCACTCAACGCCACGCCACACGTCACGTTCGTCATCCAGTACAAGTTTGGTGCTGCTAATTTATCGATCGACGGCTATGGCTATGGTTATGGCTATCGCCGTCGCTGTCGTATGGGTATACTTATATGAAGGTACCGTACCGTACCGTGGCTTAGCGTAGCGTACCGATGATCGTATGTCGCGTTTGGTCCATGTTTACTTCTCGCTCGATGTTTATTTGAGTCTACGTTTTACGTACGAGGAGAGGTACAACAAGCAACGAAGTACAAACGTACCGTAGCATTTAGTAAGAGTAAGTAGACGTACACCTTAATCCTGAATGTAAATGTATCTACTGTAAGCGTACGCACATATTATGTAGCTGTAGCTGTAGCTGTAGCTCTAGATCTAGATCTAGATCTAGATCTAGCTAGAGCGTCGAGCTCGAGCAACGTACCGATTCCGTTCCATTACTAATATGACGTTTAAATAGGAAGGTAGCGGTAGGGTGTAAATAGGTACTTGTGTTGAGTACTTGGTCGTGCGACATGCGACATGCGACATGCGACATGCGACTTGCGAACAATGAGCAAATAGTGTGACTCGACGATGGCGATGGCAATGGCAATGGCTCTCGTAGATGGACCAACTGTATAAGATTACCCGGCGTGCAAAAAAAGCAGAAAAATGGGCAGAAAAGAGCAGAAATTCCTACTGTCTACTCCTTCGGACCCCCGTTGCACGTTGAACGAGCCTTTTTGACCACCCGTTGCGCGCTGAGGTCAGAAAGGAGCAGGAAGGAGCAGAAAAGAACAGGGAGGAACAGAAATTCCCAGCAGAAAAGAACAGGATTTTCTGCCCCTTTTGTACGCCGCGCGGCGGCGATCAGACGAATTCGAATCAATATGCTGTAGCTAGATACCGGATGTGAACACTGAACACTGTAAAGGATAATAAGAGAAACACAAATGCATAGCACACAGCTAAGGCTACCTATAGTACCTCTACCTACCTAATGTAACTATGTCGTGTGCGCTGTGTACATCCCCCCCTAGTACATACTTGTACCTATATACCTAGCTGTACCTATAGGTAATATAAATTACAATGGAATGGGGAAATGCCAATTGGCCAGAGCTCGACGAGACACGACGCGACGTGCATGACATGTTTGCAATTGTCTGTAGTACCTGGACGTAGAGCTTTTTACTTACAGGGCAGTAGGTAAGTACAACCATAGCCATACATATTGTTACGTACACGTGCTGCTACACGCCACACGCTACACAGTAACTAGTAATAGTAACTAGTTGACTACTAATGTCGCGTCGCATCGCAGTAATTCGCCGTTCGTCTACTTGGCTTTTTGCGTTCACTTGCCACCCGTACCTACGTAGATAGGCAGAAGCAGAAGCAGAGGCAGAGGGAGAGGCACTAGGCAGTACGTTAGTAAGTAGGTACGATTGATGTGCTACAAATGAATACCAGCTCTAACTCTGTCCACCCTAACGAGTGTATAGGTATGTAATATGTATCTGCGTACTCGGACTCGGATTCCAACCCCGACCCCGACCCCGACCCCGACCCCGACCCCGACCCCGACTCCGACTCCGACCCTGACCCCGACCCCGACCTCGAATTGTGTACCTAGTACCTACAACCTACACCTATGTAGTATGGTATACGAATGTATTCGTTATCCTACTACTCGTACATAGGTATCTTATTGGGTATATATGTAGATATAGGTATCTGCTGGTGCTGGTGTACATTGAGACCAGAATATACACACACACGCGCGCGCGCGCGCGCGCACACACATGCATACATAATACCTCGGCACTTGGTTTGTGTACTTATCGAGTCGGCGCGGCGTAGAAAAGATACGACAGTGCTGGGACGCCGAGTGGAGAGAACAGGTGTGTAGAGGAGTAGAGGAGAGAAGTGGAGAGGTGTGACGCGACGCGACGTAGCATGGCGTTGTGGCGCTGGCGTTGCGCAGCGCAATTTGGTATGGCATGGCGCATGGCGCATACGAAACTGACATTCGAGTTTTTTTTTCTGTTTTTCTGTTGTTTAATTACTGTATACCTGCGGCCGCGGCCGAAGATATGTACTTATACCTATTCACCTTGGATTGCGGTGGGTCGCGTTTACGCGATTACTCTACCGATACCGATACCGATACCAATTCCGATATCATACGATTTACGTAGGTACGCGTTTTTTCGAGTTGGAGTTGGAATATGACGTAGACATAGTAGGTAGTACCTGATGGTATACGAATATACTGCTACGAAATACGAATACGAATACAAATACGCGAATACCAGCGAAAGTAAATTGTGCGAGTAGGTATACTTAGTATCTAGTACCGAGTGTATATTTGAATTCGGACGCGACGCGACGCGACGTAATACCTTATGGTACCTATCTGCAGTGGTTAGTGTACGGTTGCGGTTGCGTTCGCGTTCGCGTTCGCGTTCGCGGTCACGGTCACGGTCACGGTCACGGTCACGGTCACAGTTACAGTCGGTATACGTCCGTACCTATCGGAATCGGGTACCTACATCTACTTACCGTACATACGAGTATACTTACCAGTTACCAGCAGCAGCAGCAGCAGCAGTCAGTCAAAATCGGATGCCAAAGTTGCCTAGACGCAAGTTCGCCTGTCCCATGTTGATGTCTGTCTGTGTGCGTATCTAGGTAATGAAATATGTACTCGTATCACGTATGTGGTAGGCAGTAGATAGCGGGTGGTGCATGGGTATCGCCTATCGCCTATCGCGTTCGTTAAGTAGGTACGCGGTGGCTCGGCGGTGGTGAACGTAATCGTAATCGTAATCGTAATGGTAAACGCAAACGTTATAGATAGGTGAGCGGGGAGCGCCGCAAGTACTTACACTTACCTATCTGTAGGTATATGTAGTAGGCAGTAGGTACCTGTACTTGTACCGGTACTACATATGTGCGTTATTGGATTTCGATTCGCTGGCGCGTATACTCGTTATACTCGTACTTAGTAGGTACTTCGTATGGTACGTGTCGTGCGCGTATTTTCGAGTTGCTGATTGCTGTTGTCGTATTCCTCCGTGCGTTGCCTCGCCCAATCGCCCAATCGCCCGGTCGCTCGACCGACCATCTCGTACGTCTACGTTACGTAGGTATTTACTTGCTTACGCGCGCGATACCCCCCCCCCCCCCCCCACCCCCTCCTCATCACCATCCGCGCTACAAGTTGAGTGAACATATTCGAATTCGATTAGATCCGCAAAGTATCTGCTGCGTTGCGTATGAGGTAGGTACTTTCATTTAGAGCAGCGCCAACGTTTCACCACACTTGGCCATCTTAATCGAGTATGTACGGTACCGAAATTTAATATAGGCAGATACTAGGTGTAGGTGCGTACCAGTACCATACGACATACGAGATCGCCTTAACAGCTAATCTGTGAGTATCTGAAAATGTAAATACCTTTTCGTTACTCGGACAGATGAAGCACATTTTTACTCCCTCTCGTTGTCTCGTTGATCGGTCGGTATACCTCGGTACTCGGTACTCGGTAGTACATGCAAACATAGCATTTATCTCCCTCATCCTCGTTAACGAAAAATATCTCGCTAGTTGCATAATATGTACTTAGTACTTAGTACCTAGTACCCAGTACCAACATATATGGTACTATAACTACTCGTATTTTTTACCTAAGTACCTATGTGGGCCAGATGTACATGCACGATGCAAACGCGACACGCGTATATTTAATATTTCACGTTATACGTACAAGTACTTACAGGTGTAGTGGTACCGATATGGTATACCTGGTAACTGCTAAAGCTATAACTACAACTACAACTACAGCTACAACTACAGCTACAGCTACCTACCACTGCGAGCCACGATTAATGGGTACCAACTTATTTTCAGGGTTGATGTTGCGCTTGTGCGACGGAACTGGATGTAAAAAGACTGAAAGACCCAGAGCCAGAGCCAGAGCAATCACTGCTGCTGTTGAGAGTAGTTGAACATAACGATACGGACGTCGTGCGTTGAGTTTCGGATGATGCGTGTAGCTGCAACGCTCCAGTCTCGGCTACGACACTCGTTAGTGCCAGCGACAGCACCAACGCCAGCCGCTAGCCGCTTCCACTGGATGTAGCGTCGCCGTCGCTAAGGTGCCAGACACCATTTCACGACCAAGACTACAAATACTATAGGTACAGTGTAATACCTATTAGCGATCCCCAACTACCATTGCCATCGCCAACGCCATTTCACCACCTACCTACGTTGTGCTAGTAGAATCGCCGACACCATACCTTAGTAGAGAGGGTTATCGAATAATACCAGTACAAATATCTATCTACCTAATGCATTGGGCGATAGTGACGATATCGGCCATGTTAGGTAGGTCGACGTTTACCGTACACCGTATAGCTGCAGCCCGTACGCGTACCCCTACATCTACATATATAAATGTAGGTAGAGGGTAGAGGGTAGAGGGTAGAGGTACCGTCTGTAGATGTGAATGCAGGTGCTGGTGCGGCGGGGCTGCGTTAATGCGTTTGTATTTATATGTACCTATTTATACTTTGTAGGTGTCGCATACGGTCGTATACGAGTACGAGTACGAGTACGAGCAGCACGTTAGCGGAGTATATTCCGCACGTGTACCAAGTCCTCCAACTCCGAGAACTGGTACCAGTGTTAGCGCCAACGCCGGCATCGGCACCGGCACCTCCGAAGTGGGAGCGGAAACCTGCCATCAATCACCTAATCACCCAATCAATCACCTACTACCAGCCGATAGGTACCTGCTAAATATACCGCACCGCCGGCTAGATACGCGCCAGGCACCACCGCCATGGCCCCCGTGAAATAACGTTGCTCTGCGTCGCGTCACCGAGTTCTAATGATAATGGCCGCCGAACTACCTAAATGCAGTACAGTGCCGCGAAAAAGGTAAACATTTCGCATACTTATATACCTATACCTGTTACCCATCTACATCTACCAATGTACATCTACATCCACATCCACATCCACATCCACATCCACATCCACGTCTACGTCTACGTCTACGTCTGCATTAGGTATCTCGAATACGTGGACGGTAGAACGGTAGATGTAGAACTAGACATGGACGTGATTTGTAGATAGGTACCTACTTTACATGAATAGATCTGAATACACACTTCGTGCGTAAGTAAGTACGAGTCCAGCGTCCAGCCCTCAGTGCCAACTGCCAACGTAACGTTCCCTACACGTCTTACGCCCTACGCCCTGCACCTATAACATATACTATATGTGTGCGTGTGTGTGTGTACTGTGCAGGTACCTAAGTAAAATCCCAAAGTGAACGCAGCCCAGGTACCTGTGAGCTGGCGGAATACATAGGTACACCTAATGTGTCAAATAGGTATTGCAGTATGTAGATGTACGGCTAGACTTACTACTGCCACAAAATTATACCTTACTATACTACGACGACTTCGTACGGCTAGCGACGCGACGCGACGCGTAGCACCTAGCACGCTTACAGATCGTTCACAATCTTTATAGGGACCTAGCTGGTAGTTTACACATTTACATTTTACACATACAATCTGTAGGTATTACCATAGTAATCGAGTAATCGCAATCGCAATCGGTATTTATCGTAGGTAGTAACTACATAGGTAGGTACCTACGAGTACATTCCCAACTACGCATACTCGTAGGCGGATATTTATTATTTACTCGTCTACGTTCATATCGATATCCTTATCTTCGGTCTTCGGTCTTCGTTCGGCACAGTGCGGTAGGACGGTACGGTACGGTAGGCACGTCTTATTATTTTGTTTCTCTTTCGAGTACCTACCTATTTGGTAATTTCGTCCGCGCCCTTCCGGTACAGGCATACCCTGCCCTACTCGTAGTTCATTAGTTAGTTAGTTATTTCTTATTGTTTGCGCTATAGTCTCATTAACCGAAACCGAAAAGCGAGATACCGACTTGGTGTTGGTAGGTACCTGTATTTTTCACGTCACGCCGAGCCGCGGCGCGGCGCATACCATACGTACCTATAACTAGGTACGTAGATTCTTCTAACACTTACGATACTTATTTCAAGGACAAGGCGCGGGCGTTCGGCGATCGCGCCTCGCATCCGCATCCGTTAGGCAGGTATTCTATAAGTTCTGTAGTCGCAATTAACGCCAAAAGTAATACCTACTACCTACATAGATAGGTATACTTACTTGACCATACAACATTTGTATAGTCAAGAAAACTGCAAGTTCTGCGACCAGGTGTCAGCTGGCGGCAGCGGATATACGGATTCAAACCAAGATTTCAGGAGAAGGACGTATAGGTACCTATTGTAAATCGTTGGTCGTTGATGCCAATAATTTTTCTTTTCTTTTGATTTCCTTGAAAAAGGGTCAGAATACGTAGTACGTACTTACATCAAAAACTTTACAAAACGACGTCTCAGCGATGAAAAATCGAACGGTTAAGTACCTTACCTACGTCATTTTCGAACGAATTTTTTAAAAATAAGTAAGTATAAACGCAAATGCGAGGAAGATTTTTTTTTTTGAAAAATTACCTAGGTACGTTCGAGAGAACAAAAATGAAATGGTCACTATTTAAACATTCTCACAGCCATTTGCAGACGTTTAGTTGGTGGAAGGAGAGAGTAGGGGATTTCGTCCGATAAATCCGCACTAGGTAGGCACGAGTACGAGTACAAGTCCTTGATCTAAACGAATAGAACCGAAAATTATAAGAACATATACCTAGCTCGGAATATGGTGGTATCTACCTGCGCAAGTGCGCTCGTACGCATCAAGATTAGAAGAAGATACGAGAGTAGTAGCATCTTCGGTTATGGTACTTATCGTACGCGGACGTTCGGATTCAGCTGTGCGTAACTCAGTACCGTTTATGAAATTCGTTATTCGTTAGCTGAACGTGAACGGTAACACCTAACCGCTAGCCGCTTACTAACTACATAGGTAGAATGCTAATGTGCCCTGCCCGAACATAGGGTTTACTTTCAAGTATACCTAGATGCGTACTCGATATTATGTGGGGAGGGGGAGGGGGAGACGGAGAGATGAAACCTGACCGGTCCTCTGAGATGCGTTGATATTTTTCGGGTTACCGAATCAGATATGAATTTCTTTTGTCGATACATCAACTTCCTTCCCCCCAAACAAAAACCTCTTCTCCCTTACCTCGGAAACTACAAAAGCAAAACGCCAGATGGAGGCAGTCGCAGTCGGTCTTACCCAAAAAAAATTACGTATTCCAATTCGGCGACCCAAAAAAGATAACAAACGGCGTAATAAGTACTTGATATTTTCACAAAAGATTCATTCGAATCCGATAGGAAGGTAGGGGGATGGGGGGGGGGGTGAAAAATTCGATTACCGAGTTCGGCATTATCGAAAACAAAACAAACGATAGGTCACTAGAAGAGGATATTGGAGAGGTTAATTTTAAAAACTCGGTTGATATTCGGATTCGACGTCTTAAAAAACATGCGAGTATAATTTTTTATTTCAATTTTTTTTAAATTCCGTATTTTTCTAGAGAGAAGGAGGAGACCATCGCGGTTTTCCGAGTGTTAACGAAAATAATCGCGTTCGAATTTAAAACCTATTCGCAATTTCTTTCGCAGATTTTTTTATTATGCCTATCCTGAAACTTTGCTGTATCACTGAAAATCAAGCTTGTTATTACTAAACTGAACGTTGAAAATTTTTTACTCGTATAAACAATTGCAAAGGAACCTATGTATTTCCTAATTTCTTTCCGATTACTTTAGCCAAATCGCTTCGAGTACCACCATGTTTGAGGTTTGAGGTACAAGATATCCTAGTTGCGTATTTACTTGTACGAATAATCGTACAGGCAAAGTCCCAACCACGTCTCCTCGGAGCTCCGGAGAGAACGACACCACAAGAGCGGTGGTTTTCTAAATTTTGAGATAGGTACCTAATAGACACTCGTAAAAAAAATAAGATCCGCGGAGAAAAAGTGTTTACGATTATTGAGTAAAGAATAAGATCCAACCAACATTCGCGTATTTACGGCAAACCGGTTATGCAATTTTATTAACGCCGGTGAAAGCCTGAAAGGTATCGTTCGGCACATTTGTAGGGGTTGAAAAATTCGCGCCTCCACGATAGACCGCGCCGCGCCGTAACGCCGTAACGGTAGGTACCTTCGAAAACAAATTATTGGCGAACGTTAATCGACCAAATTTTATTTTGAAAAACGCTTTGTTCGAACTTTAGAGATTTCGTTTTTTCTCCTTTTTTTTATTTTTTATTTTTATTTTTTTGTAAAAATGAACGTTTTTCTAAAGTTGGAAGATTCGAGTTTTCTTTTCAAACCTTCTCGAGAGCGTAAACCAAAAAAAAAACGAATCGCCAGTATCACGTGTTTTAAAGTTTTAGCATATAGGTAAGTTTGGTTTCGAGGAAGAATAAAAAAGTCGTACTCGTACGTCCGCGTGACACTCTTACTTGGCCCATTCTTTTTGAAATTGACTGCAATATCACCGAAGAGGTGTTCGAATTATGTCTGCGACTCCCTCGCACGAGTATGTCGTGCTTTCAAATCGTGGCTTTTTGTTCTTCTGTTTTGAACGTAAGACGTAAGCACAAGCAGACATCTACTTTTGCTGCCGCTTGCACTCGTAGTAAATTTAATTACATACGAGTACTTGGGTAGGTTAGGTACTCGGTAAAAATATGTAGGTATAAATACCGCCTATACCTGCTGCATCGAGAGGGTTTGCAGTGTTTACAAATGAACGAGTATCGCGGTCATTGTTACCGCTACGCTGCGCTGCGCTGCGCTGCGGCGGCTGTGCTCGTGCGGTCGATTTTGTTGCCGAATGCCGAACCGCGAGCCGTTAGCCGTTAGCCGATCACGATCACGATCATAACCGCAACCGCGACCGCGACCGCGAAAACAGATAAAATACGTGAAAGACGAGCGAAACCCTATTCGGTAGATAGGTAGGTAGATAGTTAGTAGGTACCTGTTTTCTCGAGTAGATAATTACCCGTTTACGGCGGTCGTTGCATTTCAGCATCAACCTTACGTAGGTACGATTCGCATCATTTTACGAAATACCTACTCGTTCCAGTTCCAATTGAAAGATGACTAAGTTTGGAAAATAGGTAAAAGTAGGTACCGTAGGTATCTATTTACATAAATTCGATTTTTGATTTTCAAGCCGATAGAAGCTTAGGACTCGGAGGAAGAGGAACAAGAGAAACATTCAGTAGGGTAGAGATGACAGCTGATGACATTAAGTACATGTGTACACTGTACAGTCAGTAGCCGTACGCGGTTTTAGAATTTTTTTTGCCAGTGTACAAAGGGCCGGACTTGAGCCAAGTTGGTAAAAAATTTACATTTTTTGGAATGAAAATGGGGGGTGGGGGGATGTTCAATACGGAAAATTACCTCAATATGGAAAATTTCGAGTGCACTTGCTTGAATGAAAACTCACCTACATACCTACTCGAGAAAAATGTTATTTATTTATTTTTTTTAAATAATAAAACGGTAAATTGAAAACAAATAAGTGGGTAGATACTAGAATTTTTCAACTACTTCATCTAAGTTTAAACTTTTGGTCAAGCCTTTCTCTATAGGTTTGATCAGTTCAGTACCCAGATGACAATTAGATCGCAACTATTGTGTGATCTTTATGAAGAGAAAAGTCGTGTGCGCGAGTGTTTTTGATTCGAAGGTATAGGTTGGAATTTTTCTTCCAAAATTGAATGATTTTTCCCCCTGAAATTTGGAGAATTTTTTTTCAAATTGGTCAGGAAAAAATTGATCGGACCGAAGATTTTTTTGGGAGGCCCAGACCTATGTCAGCCTACCCGTAGATCCGCCTATATCAGTAGCTCAATACCTACCGGTACTTAGCTGCGTAAGTGATATCGATGCCCGATGTCGTTGTCGATGTTGTCGTACATGGCCGAAAAGAAAGAATACCGCTTGTAATTAGGTTTACGCAACGTACTTACGCGACTGCGGCCTCAATTACATTACATGCCTACGTACTACGTACCTGTACCTACCTACATATGAGAGAACCTGAGGCATAATGCGCCTCCCTACACCAAGTGGGAAGTGGGGTCTGCCAAATCTTCTGATCTTTGTCACAAATTGAAGCTGAAACGTTTTCCTTTCGTTTCGCTGAAAAATACCTAAATACCTTGTTTGGCGCAAGCGCATGCTGCAACCCTACACAAATTTTTGGATATTTTTTTCAATTTTTTCATATCTTGCTCCATGGATGGCGATGGGATAAGATGCGAAGTTGCTATAGATTTAAAAAGTAGCGTACCTACATCAACTTAGTGGAGTGAATTTTTCGAAATTTTTATTATACCTACATTAGTTTTATTTCTTTCATCCTAAAATGATGAACAGAAGTACGGGTTATTCGGTACCTTAATGAAAATTGAGTTCAATCAGCTCCTGGGTATGGACTGGGAAACTGATTTTTACAGGTGCGACTATATAGCAAACATTTACAATTGGTGGAAAAAACCTTTTCTTTCGAATTTAAAAATAAATGGAAATCGAGTTTGTTCATTTTTTCCTTTGAAAATATGTTTTTTTTTTTTGTGCAATCGCGTAATTTTTTATAAAGATGGTGTACCTAAATTTGCATAAAATAGTACGATTTACTCCCATTTTCGTTAAAAAAAATAAGAATGAGTACCTAGGTACCTACCCAGATAGAATTTTCAACAATTTAAAGGTGATTATTTGTGTTAAGAAAAAAAATGATTACTAAATTTGTATCCAATTTTTTCGGACCCCCAAAAGCGAATTGTTTCACAAAAAGAGCAACATCTTCCCTCAAATTACCTGATATGTAATTTTTAAATCCGATTGACAGGAAATGTGCGCGAAGGATTAATGCAAAATTTTGTCCACTTACGAGACATTTTGAGTAATTTGGTCAAGAGATAGAGCCAAAAAACAAAATGGTTACCGAATTTGTACCTCCTACCCTACTCCATCAACTATCTTTATTAGAAGGGCATATTGAGACGACAAGCTGAAATTTGGTGTACTGGTTCATTTCTATGCCCCAAACACGAATCCAAAGTATCCGGTCGCGTTCGTTCCGGGAGTCTTCCCGAAATTAAGGATCTTTGCCTCCCAAATCAGGTTTTTGGCCCTTTGCCAAAATATTGGCGCTGGAGCAAAAATGAGGTCCAAGATTAGATGATGTTTTGAATGGTATTCACAAACCCCCCCGGGGGGGGGGGCAGGAGCTATAGCTGATCAAAGAGAAGAATTTTCTCCAAAAATCTGATTTTTGGCTTATATTTGTTGAAATAATATCGATCCTAGTGCAAAAATGGGGTTTAAAAAAAATAGGTACCTAATTAACGTCAAATTTTCTGCCAGATGACTGATGAATGATTTGCATATACCATATACGAGTACTTACCTACCTACCCAAGGAAAACTGAAGCTACAATTGAGCAAAGAGAGGGGGTTTCTAATGCGTTACCAGACGAGTGTTTAAAGATATCACACGACTTTTTTAATGGAGAAAATTTCTCATTTTTTAGCTTGAGAATATTCTCTGTGCGTTCACTGTAGTGTACATACGACGCGACGCCACCGCCACTGCCACCGATTACAAAAGGTCGCTCGCGCTAGGAATCTAGATATGTTAGGTAGGTACCTACCTACCTACCTACTTACTAAGATTGCCAAGTGAATAGGAGGTACTACGTAGCAGCTAGCAGGCTGGGTAGGCAAGAACATCTCATTCTCACCGCCACCGCCATAGCACGATGTGGTGCGGTGTAACGAGGCGTACGCAGAGAGTTCGTTATACCTACCTACAACCTGCGACGCGACGAGACGTGCGAGGTACGACCAATTCAAAAATGACCCGATTCCGGATTCCTTAATTGACGAAAACGTCAACAACGAACAACGATTAACGATAAATGAAAAAATGATTTATGCTCTCTCGTTGACGCTGACGGCGCGACGATAATTGTTTATTAGATTTTACCTAGCCGTTTACCGTTCGCCGTTCGCCGTTCGCCGGTCGCCGGTCGCCGGTCGCCGAACCGGAGACGAATGGAGCGACGCGACGCGACGCGACGCGCGTCTGTCGTCTCATAATGTGTCGCATTATTTTGTATGTAATGTACCTACACGTATACGTACACGTACACGTACACGTACAGGTAGATAGCTTCTCTTTTCAACGCGTATACCTCAATCAGATGTGGTTACTCACGCGAAATTGAAAGTATATCAGTAGCGAAAACTTTCACTAGACGCGACGCGACGCTGATTGCAATTTGTATGGTCTCGATTGTCGGTCGCGGTGGACTGTAATCCGGAGACTGCGATACTACCGCGTACCGCATCGCGCCGCGGTTCAATCAAGATCACGAACAGCGGAACAACGGAACAGCGCAGCGTGTTGCATAACGAACGCTTAATCGCAGGGAGAAGGGGAGAGGGAGAGCAGATAATGATTTCACACTCTTTTATTCGAACTTGAATATCGCGATATATATCTTATCTATGAGCCAGCGAGTGGAGATTCTCTAAAAATCGTATTCCAATATTTGGACAATTTGGACATCGAAAGAAGCACACGCAAAAATGCCGAGAAATCGGATTCCTTGAGGACCATTTTTCAAAACGCCCTCTTCCAGAATCCACAATCCAACTTTATAATTATCCCCTAAATCGCTATTTTTCATAAAGTGTGGGCCTCGCTGTGCTCGCGCTCGGCCCTATTGTATGTAGGTACCGTATTTATCCTTCAATAATTTTTAAATCATCCAAATCCTACAAAAGTGATTTTCTTATTATTTTTCCTCAAAGTTATTTTCAACTATACCTACAAAGGCATTTGCGTTATACATATTTTTCCTACTTACTTAAACATTATTTTCGATGTTTTAAAAGCTTTGGCCTCGTTGCGCTCGGTTTTATCGTATTTCTTCTTTAATGATCTTAAAAATAGCAGTGACCGATTTTCTAGTCAGGTTTAATAGGTAATCCAAAACATTGCTCCATTGGCAATCTGTAATCATTGCACCTTGAGGTTTCAAACAAATGATAAATAAACAATAAAGAATAAAGCGAATGAGAGAGGGAGAAGGGGGTCAAAAAATTTAATTCGGTCATCGAATTTGTGCCATTCAATCCCGCCCCCGAAAGTCAATCTGTTTCTTGTCCGAATGAATTGATTTTAAAAATTTTCAATCATGTTTGTTGCAGCCAGTAGCGTCGGAAAGTGGGGTACTGGAAGACAAGAAGAATATTATACCCCCAAATCGGGGTCGGGGAGCGAAGTATCAAATGTAGGTGCTCCCCTTTTGTAAACTACACATTAAAACGTATTTTTTGGGGTACCTATTAAAAATTAAATTTTTTCATCGCTTCGCTCGGGCATAGAAACATACGGTCGCAATTATTTGAACTATTTTAGGGGCAACAGTGCGAAAAAAGGCTCCTTTTTACCCCTACCCCTATCCTTAAAATCCCTCTGGTATTCTAAGTCTCCATACACACTTTGTACCTTCCCTAAAAAGAAGCTTTCCGACACGACTGGTTGCAGTTACCTTGTAGGTACTAGGTACGTGAAATTTAGTCGAGTTGAAGTCCAGGGTAGTAGGTCTATGAGGGTAGTAGGTAGTAGGTACCGATAGTAAAAAATGAGCATTGTGAGCAGGGTAAAGAAAACCTTATTTATGTAGGTATCATATAGGTAGTTGAGAAAATTGGAAATCTGAGTAGAAATTTTCACAGATTCCACCCGGAGAAATGTCATCGACACATTACTGATTGCTTTAAATGATAGACTTTTTATAGTTTAAGGCTGAGGGCTGAGGGCATGCTCAGGGACAAGAGTGCAGCGAGGTAGAAAGAATGATTTTTTGCAGTTATTGCCTATCTTGATCTACCTATGCTTTATCGTAGGTAAGTATAAGTACCTATGTAAGTAGATACATGTACCCGTACGCTTACGTCAGGATCGGTGCTAGATGCTCAAATAGGTAAACGTAATATAGTGGTGGCGATGACGCGACGGTGAATAGCGACCTAAGACCTAAGCAGCGCAGCGTCCAGCTAAACAGCCGAACAACGAATTTTCTTATTTACGGGTCTTTTACCTCGGGCTCGATCCTCGATGCTGCAGACAGTGCAGACTGTATCTACGAACGAGTAGGTATTACCTAATACGAGTAGGTACCTATCTACTATCTGTTTTCGGCGCTAGGCGCTAGGCGCTATAGGGGATAAGGGCAAGGGTACGGGTTAGATAAACGTCAACGCCAGGCGAGGCGAGTGGGGTGAGTGGGGCGAGTGGATATCTTTAATTAGGTACCTACGCTACGTAGCTAGTGAGTAGGAGTACATATGTAGGTAAATGTACGGAGCGCGGCGCGGCGCGGCGCGGTACTCAAGGTCATGCGATATGTGTAGATGGTAACGGCAAACGTAAGAAGGAATAATAACTAATGGTAGCTTTAGCCGAATACCTAGCTACGTACTACCTACCTAAGAATCGTAACCGGTGCAATTAACTATGTACTAGCTAAACAGCCGGACAGCCGGATAGCCGGATAGCCGGATAGCTAGACTTTACGGCGCGGCGCGGCGCGGCACGGCGATACATAACACACAAACGCGATCCCACTCCAAACAAATTGATGTACGGAGGAAGAAATAAGGAAGGAACGAGCGTCGATTTTTCAAGTTTGAAAGCCGACAAGAACTACATATACAAGATAAAACATCCTTAATCTGAACCAACGGCCAACGGCCAACGGTCAATGGCTGAGGCTGTTGGTTGTGCGTGTAGTTGTAGTTGTAGTGACTGGTAAGTGGTAGGTAAGCCAACGCAGCGAGCAGTAAACAACCAAAGCTAGTGCGAATAATTCGTGCAGAACGTCGTCAGGTACCGTGTCGACTGTCGACTGTCGATTGCTGAAGGTGGCGCGACGAAAACCGACATCTCCGTTTCACCCCTGCCCGCGTCGCGCCCGCCCGCGTCATCACAGCTTCAGCTTCGACTTCGACTTCCATCCGTAAGTACATACATAATAACAAACGACGACGACGACGACGACGACGGCTGCGACGGCGGCGTTATTATCGCCATCATCGGCGTGTAGCGTTACGTTCGTAGACAATGGACGCTTCCACAGCGCGCGGTGTCGTTTCTAGCTACCTAGCTACCTAGCTACCTACATAGCTCGCGTCAGCACCGATGCGGTATATAGCTGCAACTCGGGCTCGGGCTCGAGCTCTAGCCCGGAGCCGAGCTCGTATAGATAAGATACTGTTTTCACTCGCCCAAGTGGACGCAGACGTTCGCGTAGCGTACAGTGTGTCGTGTGCGTGCATGCGTGCGTACGGTATACGTGGAAACGAATAGGCAGGTACTAATTGTAGCCTGTAGGTATTCGTACTTACGTCGCGTCGCTTCGTAAACGTATCGATCTCGATCGTCCGTCGCGCGGTTGTCGTTGCCGTTGCCGTTGTCGTTGTCGTTGTCGTTTTGAAGTTGTCCGTAGCAGTGCTCGACGTTGGACGTTGGTCGTTGGCCGTTGGTCGAAGGTATACGTATGCTTTAGCATTTAGCTGCAGTACCTACGTGCAAAGTAAACATCGCGAGTTATCGCTTCTACTGTTTGACGCGGTGGGCGGCACGGCGCTGCGCCTCCGTCGCCTTATCACTGAACACTGATCCTGTTATCCTGTTAGCGTATTCGCCTGTGCTACTCAAGTACCTACCTATTGGCGTTCATTGTGTGAAGTTGGAGCTGGAGCTGGAGCTGGAGCTGGATGCGGAAATTTCTTTCTTTTATACGATATCGTGCGTGAAAACTACAAATTCTATCGTCTATTGCGACGCTGGTGCTGGTGCTGGCCCAAAATAGAGTACCGCGCCGCGCCGCGCCGCTCCACGACTGCTGCTAGAAGCAGCGATTTGCATAGGTACTCGTACCTCACCTTTTTCATACCCACAACACCCTGCGTAGGTAGCTAGGTGCCGTACTCGTAGTCGTATGTGTATATCTGGCTGCGGGTCCGCAGTCATCGTTTTCAAATTTAAATGTAGGTACTTACCAACCTACCTAAACCTGTACCTATACCTATACCTACCTGAACTGTCGTATACCTACTTGGCTCTGGCTGATTGATTGCTGGTAGTATCGCGGCGCTTCGCGTCGTACCGCGCCCGCCTCCGTCCTCGTGTTCACGCCAACCAAAACAATTGACATGGTGCTCGCAAAAGCAAACGATCGCGGCGAGCGCGATCCGCGTAAATTATCATCTCGCCCGTTTGAATACAATTATTCGTCGTCCGACAGGGCGCAATATCCGACCGCCTCGATGGATTTGACCCGTTTCCAGGATACCACTCACGCGCACGACCTTACCCAAGGACTCAGCAGAGTTGTAATGGTCAGAAAAATGGAGCAACGTATATTCGTGAATTCTTGCAGAAACGGACGAGTAAGTACGAGTACAAGTACGAGTACGACCTGTACTGTACCACTAACGAATCTAGTCTACGTAGTACCTAGTACCTAAGGTAGTAGTAGTAGTATACTCGAACATAAGTACATAACTATAGGTAGGTAGCTAGGTACTTATTACGCGTTACGCCTTATACGCCTTACTTACGAGTAAGTACCTGCCTAGTGCCTACATATATGGTACCGTATACGATATACGATATACGATATACCGTATACCGTATACCGTATATCTACGTAATGGCAACAGACTTCGCACCAACTATCAACTAAGCTGTAGAGTAATCGGAATCGCCAATTTTGGCATTTGGCACGCTTTACCCAAGAACCGGCTAATTAACGAATCAGGTGGCTGGTGCTGGGCACTTCCAATTTTAGGCCGGTATTGGCCACGAAGAAAAAAGAATAACGGGGGGGGGGGTGGAGAGACGGAAGGAGAGAGATGCGACGCGAACTACAAGTTATTCGACTTTAATAAGTAGTAGGTAGCTAGGTAGCTAGGTACCTATACCTAGCCGTGGTTGTAACTGTAGTATGTCTGCATGCAGGGGTGTGGTGAGGGTATATTTTTGATGAGCAGCTCATCGTTGAAAATTTTGGGGGTATTTTTAACCCCACCCCCTAAAATTATACAGCCCCTATAATTGAACGAACCTCCAAAAATTTTAAGGACCCCCCAAAATTAGACAGACTCCCCCCCCCCCACACCAATTATTATTCACTAAAAATTTTTTGTTAATATGGAAAATGAACATAACAGTTGACACGAATCAGTGGTCGAGTAAGAAGACAATCATTATAGAGACTAATAATAATTGTGAAAAATCTTAACGAAACATTGGCGACGGGTTATAATAGTATAGTCCAAGAGCCGAACCTACCGAAATTGGGCCGAAAATTGAAAACTACCAATCTACCGATCCGCAGCTGCTGCTTTTAAGCAGAGCGAAAGCTCGAAAGTTCTAAATTTTCACGAACTTTCGGCCGAAAACATTGATGGTCGAGAGTTCATGAAAATTGTAAACTTATGAGCTTTCGCTATATGCTTGAAAGCAGCAGCTACGGATCGGCAGACTGGAGGTTTTCAAAATAGGGCGTCATATACTAACTTTTGGGACAGGTACCAGCTTTCAATTGTTTCGGCCCATTTTCGGTAGGTTCGGCTCTTGGACTATAAACATACTAAAGTTTGTAAAAAAAAAAGGGGGAGTATTGACGAAATTTGTGGGATACTCATCGTTGTGGGGGGGGGGTGTCACCGCACCCCTGTCTGCATGTAGCATCGTAGCTGTAGCTACGTGTTATCTAATCTACAGTACCTACGTACTACAGATTTTCTCCATGTATAGGTTTCTATATTGCGTGTGAGTGTGTGAGTGCACACGGGTTTGCATAGTACCTATTATACCTACGAAGGAGGAAGGACTATGCACCTACACCTACTACCTATTACCTATGTACTGCCTAGCACGTAGCACCTATGTAGGCATTTTTCATTGGTTTTACGTTTTACGATTAGATGTTCGAGTACCGTATATGTACCTACATGATTGTCCCATTTATCTTGTACCTTACCTACCTACCCTACCTCACGTATAGCATTTTGCACTTCACAGCAACATCCGCAAGTGGAAACTTTAACCAAAGAAACCGTACAAACGTTCCGTTCCGGAAACAGAACCGAAAGGAAAGTTACGACATCTCAGAAAAAAGACGTTTCCAACGAATTTGGTGAGTGTCGCCTGCCACCTGTCACATTAAGCACATTAGGCCCATTAGGATAGTTTTACGTTAGTTCTTCATACTCACTCGTCCTTTGGAGTTACGATTAGGCTTAAAGACTTCCACATACCTACCTACCTGCCTATCTGCCTACCGATATGGATATACCTAGTGCCTAGCCATTTGCGTATGTACATTAGGGTGGAGTGAAAAAAAAACATATCTTGGATTTCGACCAAATTTGGTGAGGTGGTTTACTTTGAGTGGGAGACCTCCCAAAAAAATTGTGAGCCCCCAGGGGGCAAGTGGAGGGGGGCTGGGGGGGCTCAAAGTGCACCTCCTTTTGAAAAAAAACGCTGTTTTTTGTGTTTTTTTAGTAGAAAAAAATTGTGCGAGAAGCTGTCGTAGCACTTAGAAGTTGCAATTTGAGTTTCTACGTCTCCCTAAACCATCGCCATCCTTCTCCGATCAAAACTCAGAGCGCTACCAGGGGGTTGAAAAGTTGCAGATTGCAAAATTCAAGTAACATTTCGAGCAAAAAATGGCGCATTTTCAGGGAAGAAATGGCCAAATGAAAAAAACAATTCGAAATTCGTGTTCAGCAGGTCAAAATACCCCGATAAACACACTTTTCGCGATAATTTTACTTCAAGTCTGAAAATTCATTTTTTCATGATAAAATTCACTTTTTTTTACTGCTTTTTCATTATGAAAAAATGAATGCGGTTTAAGGGCCTTTTTTTGACTAAAATAAGCATTTTCAAGCAATTACGTCGAAATAAGCAAAAATATGCGATATCAAATTGCATAATTCGGCGTAGAAATGCATGAATCGCAAAAGAAACCATGGTATGCGGTATCTACTATCACGCTATCAAATATGTGATATCATAATATCATAAAAATCTCAGCCCTACCTATTACCTACCTATTGTTAGATGACGTGTACCACTGTAACCTACGTGAAAATACCTAACTAACGTTACGCCGATACCTATGTGTTTTTGATTCGTTTTGGCGGTGGCGGTGGCGGTGGCGGCAACAGGCGGTTCTCAAGAATTTATCACGTTATCGAGATCTGCGAGTTCTTCTCCCGAGTTGATGTGTTCCTTGAAACAGGTACGAATTATCGAGTCCAGACTCCCGAATACCTATACGTAAAAATAATGTTAGGTATGTATCTTAGTATATAAAATACGCGTACTTATAAGTGTACCTGTGTGATGTGTGCCTACCGCAGAGAAGTGGTGGTAGTAACAGCGCCAGCGGTAGAAAAACGCCAACGCCCACGCACACGCACAACGTATCTCACAGCGGCAGCGGCGGAGGAATAAAAAGTCCGAAAAGGAACGAAATAGAAACGAGCGCGTTTGTCGAACAATGCTTGCAAGCGCACAACGAATACCGGTCTAAACATAACGTGCCTGCGCTGACGCTCAACAAAAAGGTAGGTCAGCCTTTCTACGACTACCAGTAGGTAGGTACTTAATACTTATCACATACCTACGTATGTACTACGTCATACGTGTCGAATGCTAGGTACTGGGTACTGGGTACTGGGTACTAGAGAATAGGTAGGTACCATATATGTATATTGTATAGTGACTAGTGAGAGGTAAGGTAGCAGTTGGGTAGCAGGTACAAGGAAAAAGTAGTCATCGACGACCGGCCAATAAGTAAGTACCTATGTACTTACTCGTACATACAATACGTAGACGTATGTACCTATTTGTATGTACCTACTACCTACCAAGTTACCGGATGCAATTAGCAATTAGGCCTGATCTCTCACCCTGTACGTACCTATATAAAACCTATACCTATACCTATACCTGCGGGCTAGTGTTAGACATGGTACTTGTACCTAAATGTACCTACCTAGTACCTACTAGCCATACCCCATGCCCACTATGGTATCTAGTACATATAGGTATCTAATAACGAAGTAGAATACGCGAATCAAGTTTAACATGAAAATATGTACCTACCTACGAGTATATATAATTGTATACTAATTACCTACTTAATACCTACTACATACATTATATATGGTATGTATTAAGTACGTAGGTATGTAGCATGTACTATTGTACTTACTCACTTACTTACGTATTCGTTCGGTGTGGCGTGTGGCCGTGGCGTATGGTACACGCTCATCCATGGTACCTACGCTAGTTATGTAAATACAGCGAAGAATGGGCCAAACATTTGGTGGTACGAGGAAGCCTGGAGCACCGCCAGAGTTGTCCGTATGGCGAAAATTTATTTTGCTGTTGGTCTTCGATACCCAACCATACGGTGGACGGACGCGAACCAGTCGACAGTTGGTATCAAGAAAAACAGTATCATCCGTTCGGTAAAGAACCATCGTCGCTGAAATCAGGTAGGTACTAGGTAGCTACATAGATACGTAGCACGCAACACGCAGCAACCAGTAAACCTACTCTCTCAATTATAAATCACCCGGTGTGCAAAGGACGCTAGCGAATCGCTAGCGTTTTTTGTCACCTTTAAAACGCGAATTCGCGAATGATTTTGGCTGGAAGGGTAGGCAACTTACAAAGCATGTGGGAAAAAAAAAGCCTAACGAGGTGGAAATACGGGGCTCCTGTGAAACATCGCGGAGCCAGTGTATAAAAAAAAAAAAGGTCTCGCACGCGATTACCTGGATCTGTTGCCATGCCAACGGATCTTCGTTCGCGGTTTACAGGAGCCCGCCACCACTGCTGGTGGAAGTACTAGTGCTGGTTTTCATATTGAAGTATTGGCAGGCAATCAAATCAAGGCAGTGACAGAAAATTTTTTATGTCAAAAATTTTTTTGGCTCAATTGTGGAGTAGAAAGGTTTCATAAAAAAAATTTTTTTTCACATTTCACATGAAAAAACATAGTTTTGATGGAACCTTTTTACTCCACAATTGAGCCCAAAAAAATCGACCAAAAATCCAATACTTATTTCGCCCTCTACTCAATAAATCCAAAAAATTGGAAAAAAATTTCAATTCAGTGATGGAAAACTGAAATGATATTAGTTCCAGTTCCAGTTTCAGGTCTCAAAATTTTTTAGTTCCAGTGCTGTCCAAAAATTTTGAAATTTTCACATAAAATAGTGAGAAGGTGCATACGTGAGAATTTTTTCTTTTTTAAAAAAATATTTAAAGGAGGCGGGGGGATGAAAATTTTAAAAATTCATAGAAACTAATGTGCATTTTCGCTGGACAAACAAATCAATTGGTTTATTGTAGGTATGGGTTTTGTAGTTCAAAAATTCACATTTTGAATTTTTGACCTGGTACAATAGGGAGCTGAGGCCTAAAAACTCCCCTTTTTCCAATTTTCAAATTAAAGCTGGGACAAAAATTTTTTTCACATTCTGGTTGCAGACATTCCCCCGACTCCAAATATTTGTCACATCCCTTGGGTCACGGGCACAATGGGGTGCTGGGCCCCCAATGTGCAATTTTTTGTCAAATTCAATCATTTTTGGCACAATAATGCCTCTGTACGCGTCATGTGGTATGCTGGACAAAAAAATCAAACGCAATGAATTCTTGGGCTTATTCCGCGTTCAATGGGCCATGGATGAATTTCAAAGTTTTGAAAACGTGCGATTTCCTTTCCCTTTCATTAAAAAAATAAGTTATGAAAAATTTTCTGAAACTTGGACTGCGACCTATCAAAAATGGGTTGAAATTTCACGAGCAGACCGAAATTATTCATGAAAATAAACTTTGAGCACTTTTAATCTATTTCGAGCCCCAAATTGGACCAATTTTTGAGTCTTTTCATAGAATTGACTTATGACCAATGAAAGTGGGATAGAATTTCGCCAGAAATTCAAAACTACCATCCAAATTTTTTTTTGAGCCACTTTTGAGAATTTCAAGTCTTATTTTTTCTCTACAAGGACAAATTTTTTTTGGTAAAATTCGCTTATGTGTCCTGGTGGCAATATCCTTTTTTCAAGAAAATTTTCATTACTGAAAACTATTTCGAGAAAAAATTCAAAAAAGTACATTTAACCATGGAAAAATCTGAGAAAATTTCGGGTTGAAAAAAATTTGGATGTTGAAAATATTTGAGAAAAAAAATTAAAGAGTTGAAAATACGTTACAAAAATTGGAGTTGAAATTCGAAAAAAATTTAGAGTTGAGAGAAATTTTTGAGAAAAAGTGGGATTCAACTAGTACATACCCCCAAAAAAATGGGAATCTATTCGCGCCATTCTTTCACATGGGTATTTCGTCCTGAATAAAGTCACACTTACAGCCCAATTTTTTGAAAAATTAATATTTTTTGGGGAAATCTTGAAATTTTTATGATATTAAGGGGATTTCAAAAATTGACATGTGACCTACGTAAGTGGGGTAGAATTTTTCCAAAAATTCAAAAATATTATCCAAATTTTTTTTTAGGAACTTTTGAGAATTTTGAGCCTTAAATTGAACCAATTTTTGATCAATTTCAAAAAATCGACATGTCACCACCGAAAAAGGGATAGAATACCGCCCAAGATTCTAAATTGTAGGTAATCCAATTTTTGTTCAGTCGCAAAAGTTCTTTAATTTGAATATTTTTACCACAAAATTTAATCTTTCGCTTTTTTCTTTTTGTGGTTGTTTAACTAGCTATATAGTTTCAACCTGCTATTATAAACTTCGACTTATCTCTGATTAGTTCCACTTCTAAGTGGGTTAAAACGTACGAAAACCTTTTCAGAAATATTTGGGACCCCCTACGACCGGTTTGTCTCACTTCGGAGATTTCGATAAACATCGCCAGGCTCCACGCGTCTACCAAATTCAACTTTGGCTATTATCATGTGCGATATGGCAGGTATCGGCATAAGTAGATAATTAGCACACTGCTTTTTTTCTATTTCGTATGCGCTGAGGTAGAATAAGTACCGCCGATTCTTTTTATTTTTTTTTTCATTCCACCCTGCCAAACCCCTATTGATACGGTTAAAAAGCGAAATTTATAAAACACGAAAAACAGCATGTGGCATGACTTATACGACCCGAGTACAGTAGAGTGGCCCGAAAAACAAAATTTTGTTGTTGGCTGCCCAGGGAAAAATCGTCGCGATCGAACAGGTATGATCTAGGGCTGGCGATTATAGAAATTAAAATCGATTAATCGATTATTCAAATTTTAATCGATTACAAAAATAATTGATTAATCGACGCCTCATTGATCGATTAAGAATAATCGGCCGATTAATCGATTAAAAATTATCGTCTGATTTTCTCAAATCAACCAATTAATTTACTTTCGCCCCCTCCCCCTCCCCGTCTTGAGACAAAAATATGCAATCCAATTTCAGTTCTTTGTTTCATGTGAAAATCTTCAGTTTGGGCAAAAAATTCGGGGTTGAAAGTGAAAAATCTGTCGACTAATATTATTAAAAAAGAGAAATTTGCTGACTCATTATTTTTTGTTTAAAAATGAAAATTTTCCAACCAGATGTTTTGAAAACAAAAATAAAAATAATTCGTGCTTTTAGAAAACTGCCGATTTTCATGTACCAGGGCATACCACTTTGCACATGTGTGCGAATAGTTGCCTACTCCGAAGTCAAACATATCATTAGCACGGACTAGCACGGACGCTGCATGACGTCCATGATCATTAGCCACTAATGATGTCGAGTTTCGCGACCGTTCGCGAATTTTGTCACAAATCGCTAGCGAATCGCGAGCGTCTACGCGTTCTTTGCACACCGGGCAGTGAAAATTACCGAAAATCACTGAGCAACAGTCAGAATTGCAGCACAGGAGAAAATCAGTGAAAATTTTTTCACTGAAGACAAATCAGTGAAAGAAAATCACTGGAAATCAGTGAAAGAAAATCACTGGAAATCAGTGAAAATTCACTGAAAACTCAGTGATATTTATGAAATTCACTGAAAAATCTGTGAAATTCTTTGAATAATCAGTGAAAAATCACTGAAAATCAGTGAATTTCACTGATTTTTCCTGTGCTGCAATTCTGACTGTTTATCAGTGATTTTTCACTGATTCGAAATGAGAGAGTAGGTAGATAAATAGGTACGTAAATATAGGTAGGTAGGTGCGCAGTGCGTAAAACGCAAAACGCTTCGCCAGCCGCCAACGGATGAGTACATTTTGTAAAATTTATAGTCAGTTAGTCACTGTGAACTTGTTTGTAACTGGGCAAGGTGAGTGGTATTCGCGAGTTCAGTACTCATTTCCAAAAAAAATCACACCGTTTCAATATTAACTTCAGCCACTTTCAAGCCGCAGTCAGTGTACCTATGTACACACTAGTGGAAAATTTCAACTCTTTTTTTTTTCAAATTAAACGACTATTCGTAAAAACCGCTTTTTTGAGAACATTTGCCGATTTTTAACGAAAGTGTTTTGAGATTACTGATGTGCAATAAATAGTCTTATGAACATTAGCGTATTTACGGCAAACCAGTTATGCAATTTTATTAACGCCAGTGAAGAAGATCCTTCCATATATTCGCAGGGGTTGAACATTTTCATTACTGAAATGAAAATAGCTCCGCAATTGTATTTCGAAAATCCCTGAGACCCTGACACGTCAATCTATTGTTTTATCGCCGAAAAAACCGCTCTGTTACGGTAGGCCATGTACAGGGTGACTTAAAATTTCCGGAACGCGAAAATTGCTTCGTAAAAAAAATAATAAGGTCCATCGAATAATGAAAACCCATTCACGACATAGCTGAAGCTCCATTCCCTTTAAAAAATATAAATTCATCCCTCATTGATTACGAATCTTTGAAAAATTTTGGACTTTTTTCGATTTTTGTGATTTTCAAAAAAAAATCAAAACTCAAAATTTTGAAAATTTTAAAAATCGAGATATTTAAAAACTAACAGTTGCATATGATAGAGTTTGGGATAAGGATAAAAAATCATTGAATGCAAATTTTGCCTAATCAAAAATTTGAAGGGGCAAAAATTTACAAAAAAAATCAAGTTTTCGTGAAATTGGCAACACTGTCTCTCCCACTCAACCCTTTTCAGATATTTTGAGTACAGCGTTGACGTTGTCCCTTGCCGACCTACACGTAGGAAACCCTTCGTTCAGATCAACGCAAGGCAATGTGGGGCGATTTCTCTCTAAATTACAAAAAAAAAACGTTGCGTTCCGGAACTTTTGGGTCACCCTGTATGTATACGAGGACGACTCGACGAATAAAAAAATTAACCGCTAATTAAATATAATGCTAAAAAAAATCGCCTTGCTCGGGTTTAAAACACTCTCGCTGCCATTTGTTTATATATTATGCACACAAAAATGTTCGCCTACACTAAAAAAAATTATATTAATAAATTCTATTTTAAAAAATAATAACGGGGCACCATTCATTCAGTTAGCAAAATTTAATCTAAAAATAGGTAATAATATTTATCAAGATATTTAGTAAAATTCATCATTCAATAATTAATTTTACCAAATACTTGGTAAAGTTTATTATTGAAAGATGAATTTTTGTTATCAGTCATTTTGCGCTGTTTCGCCCACAGTATACCATAATTCTTAGGTTCGAGCCACGTGTGCTACATTGCACACGGGTAGTTTTTACCCTTGTATGGGGTTCAAGGGTGAAATAGTACCCTAAACGTGTTCCTTGTGTGCCCATTAGCAGGAAATAGGAATCAACCGCCCCTCCACTCCGAGGCAGTTACGTCTTTTTTCGAAAAACGCTCTGGCAGCGAGAGTGTTAAGAGGTTTCCTTCTTCGCATGAAAAAGCCTGTTTTTATGAATTTCGCAAGTTTAATTTTTTCTTTCAAACCTTCTCGTTCGAGTTTTTTTCTTAAATTTTTTTTTCAATCCCTACTAAAGCTACCACATGTCGCCAGCATTGTAAAAAGCATAACTCCGAGGCCGAGGGAAAAGCTTGGTTTATGGTGACGGGGAGGGTAAAAAGGCGTAAATAGGTATGTCTGCGTGCAACGTGTCCAACTAAGTTTCACGATGTAAAAAGCAGGGCTTTAGCGGAACATTTTTTTTTTAAATTTCCTCGCATAATTTTTTGATCGGGTGAAAAAAAACGATTGGAAAAATTTTAAATGAAGTAGATAATTCTGAAATTTTGAAAAAAGGACGGAGAATAAATTGAAAGTTTCAAAGTTGAATTCAGCAAAGGGAGAAAAGGCGGGACAAAAGCGGCACTTGCAGGATTTGTTAAATTTGGATTTGGTACCCCTCGGTGGGACATATAGGGAGCGTGTGGGTAGGTCCTGCGCCTAAGCGACTTGCTTGCCCGAGTAGGTACTTTGAAATTATTCGCACGCCACTGTATTCATACACAAGTACGTAACGTGAGTCCCAATAGGTCGCTGGTTAGGTAGATATAGGTAGGTATCGTAATTTGATTAAGAAAACAAATTTCCATCTGAAACAGGTCATTTTACGCAAGTAGTTTGGATGAGCAGTCGCGAACTGGGTATAGGAATCGCCAGAAGTCGCAATGGTCAAATTTTTGTCGTTGCCAACTACGATCCGCCCGGTAACTTTCTCGGTCAATTCAAAGAAAACGTTCCTCCCACAGGGTAAGTGAAAAAAAGCGTCCAGTACTTATTTTTCCTGTACGTACGACGCGACGCGCTACTACCGATGCATTTTTTGATTTTTTTGTTTCACAGCGGGTTCGCATCGAACGGCCAATCATCAAGCGTACCCAGTTTGACGTGGTGCGTAGCCGCCTCCGAATACACTACCGAACGTTTTCACGACGACATGCTCAAGTGTCATAACGAATACAGAAAGAAACACAAAGTACCGGCTTTGGTTTTAAATCAAGAGGTAACGTATCTACTACCTAGTACCTAGACCTACCTACGGTATTACGTATACCTACGTATATCGTAATCATACCGCGTGCCTGATATGTATGTACCTACTACCTAGCTACCTACTTACGTTATGCAAGTGTTACGTGATTCTACGAATTAAGTATTTGTACATACATTCATCCAACGTGCACGTACATCTACGTATGTGTAGGTACCTAAGTAAAAAGAAACTAGGTAGATAAGGTAGGTGGAAAGGTGGATGAGGGGGTTCAATCTAGGTAGGTCCTTAGACTACCTACGTATTGGGTACCTAATTCGCCATCAATCAGAAATTCATAATTTTAGGTGCACTTCGCACCGCATCGAGTGGTAGACTTGACGACGAATGATGATGAGCATTTTATTTACGGCAAACCGGTTAGGCAATTTTATTAACTTCGATGAACGGCATTCTCTCAGCGCATACGTAGGGACTGAATAATACCTTTGCGGAAATAAAACAAACTTGCCGAAAATGCTTTGAAGATTATTAAAAAGCAGACATCGCTGTTTTATCGCAAAAAACAAATCCGTGATTGATACAAAAGAGCAAAATTGGTTGGCGGATAAACAAAAGTAGATGGGTACGCGATTCAATGAACACGAAAAAAATATATATATTACGTTCATTGTGGGAGGAAATCGGAAAATGTCGAGATTCTTTTGCGTGAAAATGAGATATTTTTCGTAATTTTTAGCTTTACATCTTTACATTCGAAAGACATACTTGCCTATGTTACGTATCGTATTTCTTGAAAAAAAGTTTTTATTTTTTGAAACGAATGCCAGGACCTATACTTAATGAGATGAGCCATGCACTTTGTTCATTAATACATATCTAAGTAAAGAGGTTTTTTTGTTCATTGAAAAAATAAGTTTGGAATTTCAAAATTTTTAAGTTGAAAATTTTTTTAAATCGACGTTCGAGACTACTACCCGGGGTCAATTTTCAACCACTCAACCAGTCTCGTTTACCGCCGCGCCGCGCATTTAGATGAGACTGATATTCGTATAACTACGAATTTCTAACTGCGATTTCTATCCTACTTAGCAGATACTTAATTAATTTAAAATGTCATTTTTATAAAAAGTTTCCAATTCTGGAGGTTTGCATGGAAAAAAACTTATCATTGATTTGGGGGCTGGAGTTTGTAACAAAAATGTTCGCAATTGTATAAGAACCGAGCGTAATTTTATCCGCCTTCAGGCTTCAGTAGTCAGTACCTACATCTACTGAAACATTACCTAACGAAGGAGCAATGAATTTTTTTTGTAGTACCTAGATAGCCCGCTCAAAAATGAAAATATTACACAAAACTCGCAATTTCGCGGTTGTGGATAAAAAATTTTTCCTACAACGTCCATATTACTAACTCAGGAAAAATAACATTAAAAAATTATTGCTCAAAAACAAATATAGGTACCCATGTTGATAGCAATTTAATTGCTTAAAAAGTTTCCGCATGATGTCTAACTGAGGTTGTGATAAAAAGGCACTCTTCCAACTTCACTGATTTTTTTAGAGGGGAGGGGCGGGGGAGGGGGGAACTTATGAAGGAGAAAATTGTTTTTCATCGATTTCGCTGAAATACGCGTGAGGGGTTACTTAGGTGTAGAAGTACGTTATGTACTTCCAAAAAATGTTCAGCTCTCTTTGACGTCAAGGGGCTAAGTGATCATTGCTTTTCAAATGTAGAATGTTTCCAGCAAAAAAGACAAATAGTAAGCGAGCTTTTTAATATTATAAAACCTCCTCAGAATTTTATTTTTTGAAAAATTTAGTATTTTGTAGTACCTACTTACCTACAATTTAAGATGACGAATCCGACTAGTCAATCAACTTTTTCGTTCAAGGTGTTTTACCTCTTCTAGTTCCCGATTCTAAAAGTATGCTGGTCGTGTTACGATCTGTACGTACCTACTTTCAAAGAGGTGAGAGGGCGGGGGTTCAAACATCCTGAATGAAATAGATGATGGGCTAGTCGGATTTCTCATCTCAAATCGTATCTCAGAAATATCTACTAAATTTTTCAAAAATACATTTTTTGGAAGATATTATAATATTAAAAAAGTCGATTTTTGTCATTTTTGCCTGGAATGTTCCACTTTGGGAAGCGACAGCTCAGCCCCCTGATGTTCAGGAGGGATAAAAAAAAATGGCGATACTTCTGCATCTAAATAACATTATTCGCGTGAATTTGAGCGAAATCGACACAAAACAATTTTCTCCCTTATAAGGGGCACCCCCCCTTCCTGGTTAAGTATAAAAATAAATAGAAGTTGGAGCGATACTTTTTCATCATAAGTATAGACTATGAACATCATTATGGAAGCCTTACCTACAACGAACCGCGTATGTTGTTGTTGTTGTTTTTATTTACCGACGTAGACAAATAGGTACCTACTGAATAGTAGGTAAACCCCGTAGGTACCTCTACTTACCTATGTACTACTAGGTGCATATTGCAGTTACATACAATCGAATACTTAATACTAAGCTCTTTTTTTTTTGTACAGCTGTGCAAGAAAGCGCAAGACTGGGCCAAAGTTCTCACTCGAGATGATAAGTTGATGCACCGTCCGGATTGCTCGTTGGGCGAGAATTTATTCAGCATGTGGTCGTCTAATCTCATTACAGGCCGAGACGCTTGCGTTCGCTGGTACCAAGAAGGCAAAGATTATAACTATTCGCTAGAACCGAAAATTTTAAAATGCGGTAAGTAAGTAAATCATCGGCGAATTTATTCTATGCGCCAACGCAGATGTATGTGCAATTGTGCATGCCTAATTGCCTACCTATACATACTTACTATAGTAGATACCGTATTTACAAAACACCTTACGTATCAACTACCGACTACCTACCAAATTTCGAATCAGTCGCGCACATATCCTTTCTATGTACATAATATGTGATACCTATCTATTTACTTGAGCCGTATATTTTGTTGCTTCTTGCTTGCAACACTCGAGGTAGAAAATTTTTTGCTTTCCCTCCAATGAAATATCCCGCGAATGCATCATGTACAGTTTTTTGAGTTTTTCCTTAAATCGCGACATTTTTCGCCCTTTTTTTTCATTCGAATTTCTGTTGTAATACCTACTCAATTGTCTCGATTCCGCAGCACATTTCACTCAGATGGTATGGAAGAGTACTAAAGAGGCGGGATTCGGAATGGCTAAAGGACGTTCGGGAAGAGTTGTGATTGTGGCAAATTATAATCCCGCAGGAAACGTGATCGGTCAATTTGGCGAAAACGTTTTACCGTCCACTTAAGCGGAAACGAGCGAGCAAATAATCAAATATAGGTACCTACAATTATTCATACTGTAGGTACCTACCTTCGTACTTTGTACGTTTGTAGGATATACCTAACCTACTATCTATGCAGATGTAAGTAGATGCCCGGTCACAGTCACGGTCACGGTCGTGGTCGTAGACACTGCATCGATAAAAATATCAACGTGGGTACATTCGTGTACCTATGTACGTAGTAGGTAACTGCCTATTTTCCAACAGCAACCAGGCGGTGGCGATGGCGGTCCCGCGCAAGTATACGTCTATAAGTACCTACGTACGACACTTTATTTGAACTCGTATTCGTATGTTCTATGTAACTAGAAACTAGCAACTACCACCGAGTACCAACCCAACACGTACGAGTTATGCAGGTACCTACTACCTACATATAACATTATCAATTACCTTGTCTTTACCTAACAGTCTACATAAGTCGGTAGGTAAGCAGGGAAATATGTACTAGTAATTTTCTAGAGATCTAATGTAACTCTGAGTAGGTATAGGTATAGGTATAGGTATACCTGCTGATGAGCATCGATTTTTGTAAGACTGACTCTGTTTAAGTAATTTAAGTACCTATCTAGTTTTAAGTTTATATGGAGATGTTGAACGACCGATTTTATCACGTACTAAGTAATTATACCTTCAGAGGTGTAACAACAATTTTCTCTAGGACGGGGTGATTATCGAAAAAAAAAACTTGATTTAAACGGGGAAAATTTCAAAAATTGCGCAATTTCCGATAGAATAAGGTATCCAAAATGCAGGAATATTTTTATACTACACTTACCTCGTTGATGAAAATAATAATAAAATCGCGTTGAGAAGGCAAGAAATAGGTATTCAACGAGACAATTAGCACATAACAACTTACGATTGCTGTATGAGAAGTACCTACGAGTATACCTATGTACTTACTAATAAAAGCAAAGTCTCCGACTCTCCGTCCGTAAATTGTAGATAGGCAGAGGTACCTAACCTACCTACCTAGGTAGTGGGCATGATATATTGTGTATCTACGTTTGTACGGTACCCATATCCAATATCCATATATTCGCAATGTAGGTATTCGCCTATATAGGTAAGCAAAAGCAACGAATAAGTAATCGTTCAATGTACCTAATCAACTCGGAATAATGAATAGGTACTCAAGTAATAAGTAATCACCAAATGATTACTAGTAAAGCCTGCAT
Source organism: Pseudococcus viburni (assembly GCA_033439095.1). Classification (NCBI taxonomy): domain Eukaryota; kingdom Metazoa; phylum Arthropoda; class Insecta; order Hemiptera; family Pseudococcidae; genus Pseudococcus; species Pseudococcus viburni. The sequence goes on along the minus strand of JAVBJF010000481.1, from coordinate 15,963 downwards.
CCAGTGACCCAGTCTACCCACTATCATACCTATTTCGTTTTTGGTTCGATCGGATCGTGAATCGTGGATTGATTACGCTTATATGTATTTATCAAAATTATACGCGAAGCTTTTTATTGCGTTATTTTGTGCCATTGTATCGGTAGTCAATGGTGGATACCTACGTACTACGTGTAGGTACGTACGTCGACGTCCAGGTATGATGATATACCGTATGAACTGTCAGATCGGCAGATTTTCTTCCAAGTTCATAAGTAGTGAATACTTATTATTCTTATTCGTTGATGCTGTAGCGTACCGTGTTCCCAAATACAGGTACCTAACAGCTAGCAGCTAACAGTGACAGTACCATACCTATTACCTACGCCGACAACTCCAGTATAACAACAATACCTAATCTTGTTGTTACTTGTTGTCATTATGGTTTTATATCATCTTTTGTTTTTGTTTGTTTTATTTATTTTTACTCGATTTGATTATTTCATTTTATTTTGTTTTCGTTTTCTGTTTCTTCGTTATGATTTCTCAATACTAAATAAGTTTGTAATGAAATGAAATTAAAAAATATATTATTTTGTTGTTACATACCGACCGATTGTTACCAATCATTCACGATGATCATGCGCAAAACTACACACTTAATTTTGCGTACCTACTCAACTATCGAATGTACCTTACGCCCGACCCGACGGAGGGAAGGAACTTTGCATTGCGTACGGAATAGGGACCGATCGAATGACAAACTGATGAAACGAATGAGTACACGATGCGATGTACCTCGTCTTGCCCATATCAAACGGCAAAAATGTAGCTTATCTGCTACGAAAAATAAAATATAATGCGCTTATAGTTCCCGGTTCGAGCGAAATACATTATTTGGCGGATGATCTATCGTCGTCATTTTCGTCGTCATCGGTTTCGTCGGCACTTCCGGCGCTACTCCGAGTACCATCCGAATCGTTGGCGGTAGTCGCAGTCTCAGAGACGCCATCTTTGGCCGTCTCCTCTTCGTTATCTTTACCGCTGTTTAAAAATGCTTCCCATTTTTTAAGACGCGCTTCCGCTTCCTCTTTTGTTTCTTGAACTCTGCATCGGTAAATTTTAAAAAGATGAAAAAAATATATATATAGCGAGCTCCGACGGCCCTTTATACCACCTTCTAAACAACAACAAAAACGAACTATCCGACTGAGCATATACATACTTGTATTTAGTTTTTCCATCCCATGTTTCGGCGGTTATCATTCGCTTACCGAACCATCTGTTGTGAAGTAATGGAACGCACGCATCCGCTGCTTCCGCTTCTTTAAACCAAACTTGCGCAACTCCGTCCTCGTGTTTCTGCGGAAAGAGACAATGCATTTAGAAAATTCTTACTAGATACAGTTAGTTTATGGTACGAACCAAAGCTACGTAATTTCAGACGACCAACAAAACTTCTTTTATATAAAAAAAATCGCACTTTTCATCGGCATTCGAAACAATTTATCGCCAATATTGCGTAAAGACACGCGATCATAAATTGAGATTGGTAATTAGGTGCAGTAAACCTATGTCTCTAGGTTATTTGCAAGTATACTTGGTTGATAATTTTCTGTTTGTGTTTAAAATTGATTATTGAGACTGCTACGAGACAGGTAAGAGTAGAAGACTGGGACGTGACGACGCTGAAGGCCAATCTGCATGTGGGTGGGAGTTCCGGCTGATAAAAGTTGAATTAGTGAAATTTTTGTGTTCGGACTCACTCACCCCGCCAGTGCACTGCGCTCTAATTTTAAAACCGTTGATTCGAAACCAAAGTTGCGCAATTTTTTTACATTAAAATTGGCAATAGGTAGGTACCTAATTGGAAAAATATTTTGTTTTATACGGAACATGGCTAAGAGGGTAAATGGTAACATTTCACACCACGTCTTTTTCTACATTAGTATCTTTTAGAAAAAGAAAATTGCATTCCGCCGGAACGCCGCGGAAAATTAGCAGTGCAAATTTTAAAGTATGACTGACAACGACGCGATGAGTGAATTTCAGATTTGAGACAACCCGGAGTCAATCGATGTTCATTTGTATTAGTTTCAGGATTAAAATGTGCGAATAAGAAATACTGAAATAATGAAATAAACGCCGACTTACATCGTAAATTACGACTTTTTTAACGATTCCGCATTTCGAGCACTCTTCTTTGATATCTTCTCTATACTCTAATATCAGACCTAAATTATCGTCGAACATACGAGGATCGAATAAATTTTTGATTACGACAACGCATTCATGCTTGGAACGTTCGCCGCGCAATTTATCCGGTTGCCACGCGAATAATCTATAAAACAAATCAAAGGTATCAGAATTATTCATCAACTTATGCTTAAGTATATATGTAACTAGGTACCAAGGCAGTAGGTACATATGTGCTATTGCGTAATTGAAGTAGGCAAGTACGTAGATACAGTAGAATGAACGTACGAAAGAAATCGGGGTATAGGTATAGCTATCTGAATTGTAATCGTATTTTTTTTTATTAAATTAGAAGGCAGTTTGTTAAACTACACCGATTGGCGCCGTAATTTTAAGGCATAAAATATCTAAAAGATAGTCGACAAATGCTTCTCAATGTGGATACTCCATGCAGTTTTCATTTCACGAAGAAAAAAATCACTTACTTTTCTTGCATTTTTTTCAACTTTTCTTTATCTTTTCTGCGTTTCTTTTTCGGTTTCAAATTCGGATCGTACGAATTACCTTTCATTGTGAAGCGAGCTTTTTCAACCTTGATTTTTTTGCCTCGAAATTCGTAATCGTCTAAAATATTTAGCGCGTTAATCACAGATTCTTTCTGTAGAAAAAAAAAAGGAAAATGTTAAAATTAAAAATAACGTACCTAACTGAGCCTAAACTAAACCTAATCACAACGTTCACAGGTAAGTACCTATATACATACTATATAGGCACTGGTGGTATATGCATTAAGTACCTATCACGTGTAGAGCACTTGTTAACCGAGTAGAATAAACGAACCTATCTAATGAACCGAAACGGCTATCAAACTTTATTCGAATAACGCGAACGAACTTCCACTTTTCAACAAAGTACCTACTACCTACCTATCATTTAAATACAAAAATGCACCACGCAAACATTTTCTACTAATTCTGCGCGTACTTTAGTAAGTATAAAATTGGTAAAATATTCTCGTGTAAGTACATATAAAGCTATACATGTTCTCGCGTTGCATTTTTAAACTTATCAAGAAGTAGCATTTACGAAAAAAGCCATGAAAATGTTTTTGAGCGTACTTTTTGGGGCTAGTAAGTGCGGTACAGTAAAATTTTCCACGAAAATCACGAAGTGGGCAAGTTGTAAGTATCGAATAACTTGATTTCAATTCTCCTGCCGCAGGCTTGATATTAGGTACGCAATGTCAGCGGCAAAGTCAATATCAACTAAATTGCCCGGACGAGTGGACGCGTTGCGGTAACATATGCGTGTTCGCTAGTACCGAAAAAATTCCGTGGAGTATGGCGTCTGAAGCGTGTAAATCCCTCAAAAATGGCAGTAACCTTCTTACACTTGACAACAAAGAAAAGGATGAAAACATCAGAAGATGTCTGCTTCAAAGCGCCTCGTCAGGTAAGATATAATTTACGATTTGAACTTTACCATTGACATTTGATTGATTTGACAGAGATATGATCGAACCAACGCGTCAAATAATCGTATAAAATTTGAATTGAAAAGATGCGAAGATACTATGGATAGACGGCATTTTTAATAACAAACAAAAACGGTGGGTTTCCGGAGAAACAGCGTTACCTCTGCAGTATCAAGCTTTTTCGAGAAGACACGAGCAAGACGACTCCGAATGGAGATGTATAGCGCTGAACAAGGAATTACTTTACCGATGGAGTTCGATCCATTGTTTTTCAAATGAAGCGTTCATTTGCGAAATTCTTTAAGCAACTAAGATTATAACTTAGTGCTATTTTAACGAAATAAACTAATGAAACCATTGCATATAGATACTCGCTGCTTCGGATTTCATATTTAAACGGAAAAAGGAGTTGAAAAAAGAAAACAAATAAAAATAGAAGAACTAAAGAACCAGAAAAACAAATTTGATTACTTTAATGTAAGTGCATAAAGCGTCTCCTTTCAGTGATTTTGTAGCAGGATCGGTGTACAATTTAACTTTCATTTTTCCACTGTCTAAATCTTTCATAACCAAACCGCATTTTTGCATCAAATCTACAAACTCCGTTTCCGTAATATCAAGCGGTAGATTACTAACGTAGACTTTGGTATTATGCTCGTCGTCCAAATTGAACCATTCTGAAAACGAAGCAAATTCAGTACTAACCCGTGAAAAAAGATAATTACGCTATATTTTGCGAATAAATAAGCATTTCTTACTGGCGGTATCGGGTTCGGATTTTCTTTTCAACTTGTCGGGTGAATCGGAAACATTCTGGCTTATTTCATTCGCGACTGAATCATTTTGTTTATTTGACGGATCAGTATCACTCGTAGAAGCGTTAACCGGCGGTGTGAATCCGTAGTTCATTTGATAGTAAGCTATGAAAGTATCGTCTATCTGAAATTTCGAAGCATTACCAATTTTGGGATTTTGGTGCAACAATACTGTATATACGAACTGTGGGATCTGTTGGATCGATTTCGGAGAAACTAACTTCGCAATATACGCACCTTGGGAAACCAGGCCTTTTTTTCTTTATCCCAAAAATAAACAGTTCCATCATTAGGATCGGTATATAGATGTGTATCTCCTTCGTAACTGTATTGTCCTTGTGTTAAATCCAGTCTAACGGCTTCCGGTCTCCTCTGCAAATTTTCGTCGTCCGAATCATTTTCTTCCTCGTTCTCGCATTCGGCATATCGTTTATTGGCATCGTTTTTCACTTCCCATTCATTTTTTTCACGGTTCCAAGAGTAAGTAGTATCTAATAGAATAAAATAATAGGGTTGAAAAAGATCACAAATTAAAAACCAATTATTTGATAACTAAACAAGAGAAATGAACAATGCGTGATTTTTGAAACAATTCGTAAGTTATTGAAGATCAAACGTAGAAATTAAGATTCCTTACTTGATTCTTTATCCGTGTACAAATACGTTTTACCGTCGAACTTGTAATCCAAATTCGGCGCCACTTTTGACTGCTGCTCAGAAGTTTCCATGAATCCCAGTTTATTGTCGGACTTAATTTATACGTTTTAAATCTTGCTGGAAAGTACACCAAGGCTGATAAACAAACGAAATAAGAACTATTACAGCAAATAAAACTGAATAAAATATAACAAGCTAGAAGCCATCTAGAAGCTAACTAGTACCAAATACCAATAACAACATTGATAATTAACGATAACGACTAACGAGACGTTCACGTTAGCAGAATCGGGAGCCGATTTTTTAGGTGAAAAATTCGTTCGTGTTCGGGATCGTTCGTGTCACGCACACACAAGTTTTCGGCTGCTAAAACTTTCTGATTGGTTGTTTTAATTATGAAATTGCAGTTGTTCGAATTTTGAAATGAAAAATTAAAATACTCAAGAATTTGTATGAGCACATAGGTGTTTGAGGTAGGGAAAATAATCTACGTCATTAAATTCTCTACAAGATGGAATATAATATTTGAAAGTTGTGTCGGTAGCTCGGTACGGATCGAAAGTTAGGTATTATTCATGTTCAAAGTTACGAAAGCGAGTTTTTAACTTTTTATTGCAAATATTAGGCTAGATCCACAATTTTATTTACAAATTGAAATTATACGTATAGTTGAACCGTGTTAAATCAAAAGAGACCAAGCGACAAATTTGAGAGTGCTAAGATTTTAACGTATTTCTCACTGGGAACACAAAATAAGCTTCTGAACACGTAAATTACTGATAGATTAATGTTACCAGCAGTGTTAAAAACCACCAGAACCAAAATCCACCAGAACCACTTTTTTTTCAATTTTTCAATTGGGAACCATGACCAATTGGAACCGGGTTCCGAAATTGTTGAAAAATTCCCAAATAAGACCAAAAAGAACCAATTCAGAGAGCAAAAAGTAAGATTCCCAATTGGGAGAACCAGAAGAAGGGAATGATTTTCAAAATTAACACAACCACCACCACAAGAAAATATGTTTCAACTTAAAAATCACCACAAATAAGAACCGTTTCAGTTAATCTCTACCCAGAACCAGAACAACCACCACCAATTTGTGAATCGGTTCCATTTGGTTCCAAAAAAATTGAAAAAAACTGGATTTTGAATGTCAAAAAAAGTATTTTTTGGATGTAAATTTTACTTTAATCATCAAAATCTAAATTTTTTCATTTACTGATACCTATTTATTTCAACTACCTAAGTACAAGTACCATCAACTCCAAAGTTCCTTTCTTCAATTTCAAAATATTTAAAAACAGGACATTTTTTTACATTTTTTTTCATTTTGAGATTCTTAAAAAACTTGAAATTTTCTATTCTAAGAATATTAGACTTGGAAAATAATTTGAGAAAAAAATCAAACAAAAATTAAATTTTGAGAGCTGAAAAAAATTAAGAGAAAGATTTAAATAGGTACTGGGAAAACATTTCAAGAATTGAAAAAAAATAATATGCATTTTTGGTGGGGAGGGAAAATACCAGAGTTGAAAAAATTTAATACCTAATGATCAAAGAAAAAAAGGGGAGAGAAATTTCAAGGTTGAAAAATAAAGAATAAGAAAAAGTTTTTGGCTAGCTTTTAGCTTGCACTTTTAACAACTTTCAACTTTTGGCTTTCGGGTTGTTACCAGCTTTTAGCCTCAAGCTTTCGGTTAGCTTTTTATCCCTATTTTCAATTTGATACATGAATACCTGATTTTTTTGTTTTTTTAAACTCATGCAATCTTGAGAAAAAAAACAATTGGAACCAGGAGAACATGGATCCCATTTGAATTGATCTCAATTTTGAGAACCACCACCAGAACAGAATGGTTTAAAATTTTAAAATTGAGCCCAAAACCAGAACCTTTTGCAAAAAATGAAAAACCAGAACCATTTCAAGACCAGAATCAATTGGTACAAGAAATTAAAATACCAGAACCAAAAAGAACCGTTTCAGACCATTTTTTAAAACCGATTCAAAAACCAGAACCAGAACCACTCAATTACAAGAGCTTTGTTCTATTCGCAACTCCGAGTAACTCCGAGTAATTTTTCACGTTTTAATTCTCGGTTTTTTCAGCATTATACTTCGAGTTTGACAAAAAAAATATTATTTTCGTTTTTACAGAGTAACAACCCTGGTCTTTTTACACCACCTCGATTAGGAAGTGTAGAAAGAGTAAAATACCAGAGTAAACAGAGTCACTCGGAGTTGCGAAAAGAACAAAGCTAAGGTATTATAAAACCACAACCACCAGAACCAATTGAACTTCAATCTGTTTTGAACACTGGGAAAAACCTCTTGATCCGTTTTCACAAAAACATAAAATTACCAATGTAAATTAATTCTAAATAAGAATCATAAAATTAGATACCTAACATAAAAAGAAAAAGAATACCTAAACAGATTGGATGAGTTGAAAAATTTGTTCAAAATTTTTCCCAACTTGAAAACGTCAGATATTGGAAAATTGATCATTCAATCGTTAAATTATTAGGTACCTATCAAATTTTTCAGGTCCTGTCGAGTCGAAAAAATTCAGAATTTATTTAAATTCGGAAAAAAGTAGACAATCTAAGAAAGCTATGAAAATTTTAACTGGAAAATTTTTGGAGAAATTGGAAATAATTTGCTTAGAATTTGGTTGGTATTTTCACAACATTTCAATGTTTCATTCTTTCTGTTCAAAATTTTCCGAGTTGAATTTTTGAAAAAAAATTATATGTAGTTCAAATATTCATAATTTTCTTCATTATTTTTTTTAAAAAACTCAACAGGACGTTTTATTGTTATTTAAAAAAAAAAATTTTTTCAAGTTAGGAAAAATTTCAGAGTTATTTTTCCGAAATTGATTACGAATATACTTACGTGATGATGAAAACGGATGAGCGATAAATGATCGAGGAAAAATACTCGCAGAAAAATGAAAATATTAGTAAAATTTTGGCAAAAAAAACAGAATCAAACCAAGTTGAAAGAAAATAAAATCATAAATGAATGGATCGAATAATCAAAAATACAATAAGTATACATCTCATTTTTTTTTTTCAAAAATAGAACGAATGAAAAAATTTTTGAAAAATATTCAAATTTTTTTTATTTTTTATTTGTTTCTACTCCGCTGGACTTTCATTTTTTTTGATTTTTTTCAAGTTAAGAAAATGTTTAGAGTTGAAAAAAAAAATTGAAAAGATTAAAACTTGAAAAAATGACGTGTACCTAATTGCCTAGAGTGAATTTAAATAAAAAGAGCGAATTTTTCCGTCCCACTTTAACAGACTTCGGACTGTCAGACTTTTGAGCCTGGTGTGGTTAAAAAATTCGTCCTTTTCATTACCCATGAAATACGGACGTGCCCTACCTACTAAATTATTAAATAAATTAACCTAAATTATCCGTATGCACGATGTATACAAAATTAACCAACAAAAAAAAACTACAAGAGTAAATTTTTAGTAAAATGAAAAATTGTTGCCAATGTGGGGGGGGGGGGTTAAAAAAGAGTAATTTCTTGGGCTACCTAGACATATTGGGAGAAAAATGCATATTAAATACCAAACCTGGATTCTTCGACATTGGGACTGAAAAGAGAAGAAATTATTTCGAATAGGAGAGATTAGGAAGGAACCTATAATCCGCGACGGAAAAGAGGTAAAATATTTGTCAGGATGGAGGAAGGAATCGGTACTTACCTGCTTCAAAAAATACTCGATCAAAAATTATATTATTTTAAAAAAAATTACCAAAAAATCATCAAAAATTATCAAAAATTCATTTAAAAAGTATCAAAAATTCATTAAAGAAGTATCAAAAATTCATTAAAAAAGTATCAAAAATTCATCAAAAAAGTATCAAAAATTCATCAAAAAAGTATCAAAAATTCATCAAAAAAGTATCAAAAATTCATCAAAAAAGTATCAAAAATTCATCAAAAAAGTATCAAACAATTGTGTTTAAAAAAAATGTATAAAAAATTTAATTTTTTTTAAAAAACTAGAAATTGAAATTTTCTTGAATCGGGTGTTTGAAACTACCTTCAATTACGTTTCGCGTAAATTGAAATTAAAATCGGAACAAATAATGTTCACCTACCTCGTAATCTTCTGCTGAAATGAAAACCGAAATTATCACGTTGGAGAAGAGATGGATTAAACGGGTAAAAAATGGGAAAAAATTGGAAACGCGCATTAATTACAATCAAAGGTCGTTAGGAACCCGGATCATCCCACCCACTTGCTCGTTTCATTTTCCTGCATGGCCTGGGATGTTGAAGACAACAAAGAGGCCGCTTCACACAACACACTCCTTTCTTACCCAATGTTGCGTAGAACCTAAGGGGGTAGACTACAACATTGTAGACCGCGGCAGCGCCTGGTCATCGAGGATTTTACCCCTCTTTGGCAGGCCGGAACTGTAAACCCCATACCGCGGGCCGCGATACGGGCTCCCTACGGTGCTAACGACTCCGGAATCCCACGCACCCCCTTTGGTTACCAACGAGCTGTTCATGATCATCCGATCCAACCTGCCATGGAGTATAGAGGGGTGAGCGAACCGGTTATCGGCAAGCGTATCCGTACAACAACGCCAACGATAACCCTGGCATTCGCAGTGGATTCCTTGTCTCCCCATCAGCGAAATGGACACCCAGGAAGCAGACCCTGGATTCCTGAATCTCTGATCTGCGAAAGCACCGGCTACTCCAACGTAATACTTTCCTAATGAAAGTTTTACTATGGTTGGGGGGAGTCTAACCAGAAGCCCAGAGATGAACCCGATTAAATTTTGCATTACCTACCCATTACCTATAGACTCGACATTGGACAGACTAGAAAGAACTTTTCTCCTTAACTACCTAATCAAAAAAAAAAAACAGCAGACAGCCCTACTGTCCTCACACACTGAGCACCTTCAATTTTCAAACCTTTGACCAGCGATTCGAACGAACTTTAATCGTAATTAATGCACGCCAAATGGATCAGGATTTTCTTGTAGGATAAGTAGAGAAGCAAAAATCTTCATAGGTGCACTTTGCACTAATTTCCTGAAATGGAGAACAGGGGTAATCATGTAGGAAAAAAAAACATGCGCCAATATTTTTTATAATTATTCATAATTACATATTATTCAAAAACAATGCTGAAATTGAAAAAAAAGGATTTTGTGAGAGGGATGAGACTAATGCTGAAATGGAAAAAAAAGAATTGTGGAAAGGGATGAGAAAATGACACTTAAAATTGTCCATGCTTCAAGTGTATATGTCTATTTTCAATACACTTTCAAATACCTTTCATAAATTTCCTGAAATGGAGAATAAAAATAGTCATTTAGGAGGAAACATGCACCAATATTGTTCGTCAATACACAGTTATGAACCAAAAATAATAAACACGATATGCCATTATATTAACAAGCAGTCATCAGTAGTAATTTCTCTGTAAATGGAAAACAAAAAGGATTGCGAAAGGAATGAGACAATGGTGCTTAATTAAACAATGATGATACACGATCTTGATGAAAATTTTCCAATAAATACCAACTGCTCATAGTCGTACGTAGCATTCACCAACAAGGGGGGTTAATTAGGTGCTAGGTAGCCGAATCATGAGCCAAAATTCTAAAAATTTTAAAACCTCGAAATTCAAGAACAGAAAAATGTCAATTTAAAACACAAAAAATTGGTCTCAAAAATTAATTTTACAAAAAACATATCACGAATAAATTGACAAAATAAAACACGAATAAAAAATCGCAATCGAATAAAAAAATGTCCCAATAGGAAAATTTTTAAAAAATTGGCAATAATATTATCAAAACTGGACAGATTTTAGTTTAAGAAAATTTCGATATTTCAAGATCAGAAAATTAAAATCAATTAATAGGTGAGGAAGGGGAGAGGGGTTCACTAGCGAAATTCGAAATCGCGAATAAAAATTGCTAACATCATGCATACGTACTTACTGAATTTAAAAGAAAATAAGACTACGTTACCAAATACCATACACTTTTGAACTGGATTTTTTTCATTTTCAGAATGGCAGGCTTTCTCGATGAGAAATTCACAGTTGGTTCTGGACTTCTTGAGGACATGGCATCCTTTTCATAAATCTGAAAAAAAATCAAAATTAGAAATTGATTCGAAAATAAATATTAAAAAATAATCAATCTATTCAGAAAATGATTAAAATCGGAATTTAAAAAAAAAAAGTGAAACCGAATGCAAAAATTTACTAAAAAAAATTTCAACATAATATTGACAACACGTTAATAAATATTAAAATCGGAATTTTAAAAAAAAATGTGAAACCGAATGCAAAAATTCACTAAAAAAAATTCAACAAATATTGACACCACATTAATAAATATTAAAATCCGAATTTTTTTTAAATGTGAAACCAAATGCAAAAATTTACTAAAAAAAATTCAACATACCTAAGTACCTAATATTGACACCACGTTTATAAAAAATATTAAAATCCGAATTTTAAAAAAATGTAAGTAAAACGAAAATAAATGCAAAAATTCACTAAAAAAATTCAACAAATATTGACACTACGTTAATAAATTTTACCGAATAAAAAAAAACGTAAAATTGAATCATGCAATGAATTTTGAAAAAAAATACAAAATTATATAACTCACCATCAGTCGTGTTGAAATTCTCCTACGAAAACTCCATTTACTGAAAATCATCTTCATTGGAATGCATTCCTAAAACTAATTAAAAAACTGAATTAATATTGATAAATATGGTACCTAAAAACCTCAAAAATGTGAAACTAAATGCAAAAATTCACTAAAAAAATTCAACAAATACTGACACCCACGTTAATAAATATTAAAATCCGAATTTAAAAAAAAAAGTGAAACCAAACGCAAAAAATTCACTAAAAAAAATTCAACATAAGTACCTAATATTGACACCACGTTAATAAAAAATATTAAAATCCGAATTTAAAAAAAATGTGAAACGAAATGCAAAAATTTACTAAAAAAATTTCAACATTGACACCACGTTCATAAATTTTACCGAGAAAAAAAAACGTAAAATTGAATCATGCAATGAATTTTGAAAAAAAATACAAAATTATATAACTCACCATCAGTCGTGTTGAAATTCTCCTACAAAAACTCCATTTACTGAAAAAATCTTCTCCATTGTTGGAATCATTCTTCATTGGAATGTGTACCTAAAACTAATTAAAAAACTGAATTAATATTGATAAATATGGTACCTAAAAACCTCACAACTACCGAAACCTGCGTAGACCAACGAAGACCAAAACACAACAAAAGCCCCAAATTCAAAAACCAACGACCAACACAACGAAAGCCCCAAATCTGAAAACCAACGACCAACACAACGAAAGCCCCAAATTCGAAACCAACGACCAACGCGACAAAAGCCCCAAATTGAAAAACAACATCGAAATTTAAAAAAAAAAGACAAAACGACCAAGGAATTAATACATCGAAAATAAAAAATCAGACGAAACGATCATCAAGAAAACGAATAACGAAAAAAACTTGCACGACTAAAACTCTATCAACACCTAGCATCTCGCGAGACGTCACCACCTCGATGATCATCGAAGAACTAAAAATTGAAATTTGAAAACGTAAAAATCACACAAACAATACCACCTAAGGTACCTCATCCACCCCTATACCCTCACTACAAAAATAGAATTCTCTGACAAAGAATAAAAAAAAAATCATGACCTAACAAGCTCTCTGATTGGATCCAACTCCTAACTCATTTCCCCCACTTTTCAAGAAAGGATTCAAATGCCTTACGAAAAGAATTAAATAAAAGATGACTCACTGAACAGATACGCCGACCGAATGACAATTCTAATAAATTTTTTACACTTCTATAGAACCTATTCAACAATAAGATGACTCAGAAATGAATCTTAGATAAGGCGAGATCGAAACGTAACCAAAAAAGGCAATCTATTGTATGAGGGTTGTAAAAATGCGACGCGTTGGAATTTTGGGCAGATGATGAACAAAATTTAATGAAAAGAATTCCAATTCGAGACCGAGATACTTGTTGGGGTTTTCCGTTCTATTCAAACCAGTACAATAAAATTCGGAATTTTTGGGTGTCCGATAATCGATTCTAAGGTTGAATTCGAAAAATAAAATTCCGGTCACATATTTGTTTCGTGAATACAACCGTTTGCAAATGTATCACTTGCAAAACACGGTAAATAAAATTATACCAGAATTAGCAGATACCTATCTAAATCATTTTCCATTTTTCGATACAGTGCACAGAACTACTTTCAGGGGTAACTTTTTCAATATTTTTCAAAACTTGAAACAATCATTAACAAATTGAAAACTCGTAAAAAAATTGAATAATTTTCCAAAAATTAAAATTAATTTCCAAGAATCAAAAATTTTCCAAAAATGAAGAAAAATTCTAAAATTGATCAAATTTTTGAAAACTGGTCATATTTTTCTAAAATTAGATTGATTTTTTAAAACATGAACAAATTTTTCAAAAATGATGAATTATATTAAAAAGGGAGAAATTTTACAAAACCTGAAATTTTTTGAGAATTTTTGGACGATAATTTACCCAAAATCAAATAATTTTTTGAAATCATTGACAATTTTCCAAAGCGTGGATCACAATCAATTTTTTTTAAATTACAGTTTTCTAAAACCTGATTTTTTTGAAAATTGAACAATAATTTACCTAAATTGGGAAATCTTCAATGAATTGAAAATCAAATTATTCTCCGTAAACAATCTAAATTTTTTGAAACATGGATAATTTCCAAACAGTCGGTTCATTTTATTGAACGGGTCTCCAAAATTAGGACCATTTTCCAAATATTGAGCATCTTTCCACATAGGTACTTGATCAGTGAAAATCAAAACGGTCTTAGAACCAATTTCACTCCTTTAGCAATCTGAAGTACGATTCCGACTACTTTGATCGCTGCACACGTATTCGAATCCATTTATAAGGTTATTTGACATTCGACCCAAATTTTGAAAGTGGAATCTCGAAAGAGGGAGTATAATGAGACCAGAATCGAAAATTCTTCAACTTCATCGAGTGAGAATATTTACCCAGATCCATGAGCTTTGATTCTTCGAATGCATTTCTGTGGTCATTTCGACTCCAAGCCCTGAAAGTAACCTTTGGAGATGGGATGGGACAAAAATGGAAAATTTTTTACCAATTAGTTTTCAATTTTGGACTCACCATTTTTGCTTCAGCCTTTTTTGTGATATTTTCTAATAATTTCTCATTAATTTTGATTTTATTTTGTCATTTTCTGACTATTTTATTGTCATATTTCAATCATTTCTGATCGCATTTTGACTGATTTTTGATCCTTTTCAGACTTCAATGTTTTCACATTATTTCTGATTATTTTCGGATCACCTCTGATGAATTTTGATCATTTCAGATCATTTCGTATTATTTTCTGATTTCGGATCTTTTTAATAAAAAATTATGAAATTGAAAAAACATAATGAATTTTCGTTTATTTTCATAAATGTTAATAAGAAACATTGTCTCGTCTGCGAAGTGAATATTTTTTAAACATGTCCATGATCTAAGGTTTTTAATATTTTTCCTCATTTTTCAAACATGTTTCAGTACTTTTTCAATTTCTTCAATCATTTTTTTCTACTTTTTTTTTCGAAATAAGACCCAATTTTTTAAATATATTTTTTATTTTCATTTTTTCAATTTGTTTTTTTCTAGACAATTCACTTGAATATATCTTTCTCAATTTTTAATTTTTTAAACATTTCTTGATAGGTACGTATACGTATACGATTTCACAAATTTTTAAAATCATTTTTCAACATTTCAGTACTTTTTACAATTTTTTTTTTCATTTTTCAAACTTTCTTCAAATCATACTTACCCCAATTTTCCGCATATTTTACTTTTTTTTTTTAGAAATAGGCAAAGTTTTTTGAACTTCGTAAATTTCTATCAAAACGACAATGCATTTGAATGAATTATCTTCACTCTTTTCTACTTTTTCATTATTTTTCAATACTTTTCCATTTTTTTTTCTTAGTTTTATTTTTTGTTTGAATAAATTAGACATTTTTACATTATAATTGTTGCCCATATCAATTCGAAATTCAATAGTGTTGCCAACAATGCAATTTTAACCACGTTCATAACTTTTTAAAATTAAATGTATATATTTGGCAATACTAGTAACACTTTCCAAAAATTAATAATTCGGTATCGGCAAAATCTAAATATTAGATACGTCTCTACAGTAAAATTTGTGACAATTTACAATTTTTTAAACATTTTTCACAAAGGAACTTCAAAATTCCAACTCGAAATTTCATATTCTAGATCTAGACATTATTATTGAGAAAAAACTGAGAGTTGTATTCAATTTCGAATTGAAATATTCTTAGGAAAACTCATTACACAACAGTAATTTGAGAAAAGTAGCAGTTTTCCACGAAGAAAATTTTCTTGGAAAAAATATCAGAGTATTAATCGAAATAAAAACATTCCTGAATTGAATACTACATCAACTACATGACAAAAATTTTTGAAAAAAATTCATCATAAAAATTTAAGAACAAATTTTGCAACATCGAAAAGAAAATGACTGAAATTGAAAATGAGAAAAGGTAATTATTATCGAGTACATTTCAGAGAAATGAGGCTCCCGCCTCGTGTCGTGTCGTTCGTGTGATGTATTTATCTTAATTAATTGTCTGTTATTTTTACTGTCAATTGATGTGTTTTTGATTGAAATTCCCGGACATTGAAATTATTCGTCCCCCTTGCCCGTGAGAAA